>JANSTW010120330.1:0-16959 GCA_027564275.1 Diadocidia ferruginosa | reverse complement strand
AATATTTCAGTTCATTAAATAAGTAGTGTTTTGCTCCTCTTCTAAAATTTAAAAAAATGCACATACGAGGTATTGAACTTCAACCCTCGATATTTAAAATCCTTTCACAAAAAATAGCTGAAGGCTATAGATAGAGTTATCTGGGCTTTATTTTCTTTTTTTTATGAATTGTTTATAAATCATCTTGACATTTAAAAACGCATACATTTTTAGTGATTAGAAAATAAAAAGTAATAGCAGATGTGATAACTATATGATATTATCTTGATTCTATAATCTTTATTTATAATTCTATTGTGCGGTGGGACACAAAATTTTTGTGGTAAAAGAGGTTCGCCTTAGGACATATTTGTATATTTTTATGATAAAAATAAAACAAAAAGATACTGCACATGTGTTTTTATTTTTTTTTTAAGGAAAATCCATTTTTTCTTTGTGGTAGACACAAATCGTTTTATAATAAAAAAGCAATAAAATTTTCCTTTTCATAAAAAATGCAATCATCGGTTTGCTATTAAAATGTAATATTTTCAAAATTATGTTTAGAATATTATAAGAATTACAAAAATATTTAATTCTATTTTCGAGATTTTTATTACTATTTGTTACTTCACAAATATAAGATTTTTATGTAATTTTATTGCAGAAAATGAGCGATATTATATTTTTGTATGAAAATATATGGTTTAGAAAAATTATTTAAAAATATTATACAGTTTCCAAGTAATATTCGTTCTTATTGTTGCACTCTATATAACATTAGTAGATATTTTGTAGCGAGCCTTTATGGTAGTAAGTGCGAGTGGCCAACTCGAATTTACAACAACAATTTGTATGTAAAATGGTACCAATAACAATCGCTGATTTGCTGGTACCTAAAATATCGACACAGTTATCCACTCGCATTACACAAATTTCTACTAATACATCTAGGCTCGCTAGTATTTTGTATTTACAGTAGTCCAAACGATGGAGTTTATTTCAGATCTCAAAATCTTTGATAAACTAATGCAAGTGCATTGACATTTTGTATCGTCCATATGAAACACTTATAATAATTATTATGTTATATGTCGAAACAAAAAGGATGGTCCTTCATAAAGATCATATAGGTAGTTTAAATAATAAATAACCATAAATTACAAAAAAATCCTTACAAAAAGTTTATTTTGGACAAAAAGTAATTGCATCATTGTTGAATAACAATCATACATACCATCAAGCAAACAATTTCTGACAGACACAATCAAAAAATTGTTTATATAGTGAACAACTTTGCTTATAAAAAAACGTTTTTTTAACTAAACAAAAAAATTATTAAACTTTTAAACTTTTTAGTTTTTTAATATTGGTTCCAATAGGCCCGATATAGCCATCAAAAATGTTTATTAAACAAAAAGTTTGTTTGGTGTAACTCCTAGGTTATTATTCTGATACATAACTCACAGAAACAATAAGCCGATTGAATTGAAAATTTAGCGCAGTTAGTGATATTGTTGTATATATACTAAAGATTTTAGCATAGTTCTATATTATAATTATAAACCCTGAATTCTAATTGGCGGAAAATAAAATGTGAAATTAAAGAAAGGACTTTAATATATGCATATATTCAGAATCTTTTTTATTATAATTAATTTATTGAACTAATATTAGAATATTCAAAATTTAAATAGCGGGAAACCTATTTAATAGACAGCAAAACAAAAAATAATATATGATTCTCGGATAATTTATGCTTTATAGAAAAAATAATTATATTCTTTTAAAGAGGTTGCTTACAGACTTAGCGCACTCTCACAATCACAGCTTTCGTTTTTCAGTTTTCATTTAATATCATAGTACACTCCTGTCAAACTAAAAAAATTGAAAAAAATTTGATTGTGCGAGCTTATATGCAATTCAGTATAATATAAATTTTGTTAACTGAAAACTGAAAACTGAAGAGTGAAAAATGGACTCAATTGTGAGAGCGCCCTAACTCGCAAATTGGTCATATTTTTAGTGATCAAATTTCGGTGAATCCAATATGCATTTAATTCAGGATTCCCACTCCTCCTACATTTATAAATATTCTAAAACAAAATTTCTCAAACAAAATTTAAAATTAGGTCTAAGTTTATGTTAAACGAGATATGTAATAATGAATTCGGAACATTAGTCTAGTCTAGTCTAGTCTAGTCTATTCTATAGTATCTATGACTAGTTTAGTTTAGTCTATTATATAGTCTCTATTCTAGTCTATATTATCTAGTCTATATAGTCTAGTTAAGTCTATAGTCTAGCCTAATCTATATATAGACTATAGAAAGTTACCAAAGGTATTTTTAGTTTAACAAAAAAAACTCTTAAATTTTCTCCTAAATTTCTGATAAAATTTCCTAAATTCTTAAATACAAATTTGTATGAAGAGCTAATTCTTCCAAACTTATGTTACTAATATGTCATCGAATTGCGATTGTGTTCTTGATCATAAGATCATACACTTTTTGTATATTATTAAATGGCTTCCATCGTTATTTTTTTTCTATAAATACTAGATTCCGAAACTGTCAGCATGTTTCAGCAAAGCCATGCACTTATCTGTTAATGAAATGAGTGTATTGTTGTTTCATCCATTTTACACAGACATCATCCGTAAATTAAAATCGTTAATCCTAATTTCTTCTCTCTTTTTTAGGTTTCTTCATGAAAATCTACGCCATTCACAATGGCGAAGTATCAATGCACATAAAAGATCCAAATGTTAGCAACTATTTGCCCATAATACCGTCGGAAGTAAGTTGTGTCAACTTTACATGGAAGTCGGGTACGAAAAAATACTATTACAATTTTGACAGAATGGAATCGATGGATAAGAATATTCTCGACACACCAATTATATCGATTAAGAAAAAGGGAAAAGTTCCACAAGAATCAAAAGGTAAAAGTTGTCTTAATAATTCAAGGGTTATTAAATTAAATTTATTTTCTGAAACTTTAAGAATTTAGCATAACTCTGCCATGTTCGGGCAACAGTTCTGGCATTGCAGCCTTTATGATTGGTCTGCTGATTCAGACGAGGAAAGGAAAACCGCTACCCGGAACTCCGTTAAGGTTAAGTTTAAAAAAGGAATGCGCACATAGAGGTGTGTATGATAGAACTTCTCTAACACCTTCGCAAGGTAGTGTATGCTTTCTTTGTTATGTTTTTTTTTTAATTTCTACATTCTAACGTTCAGTTTCTCTATTGTTCTTTTTCTTATAAATAATTGATTTTGATTTTTAGTTTCGTTTGAAAATTTCATTTAATATTGTAGAAAACATTTTTCAATTTTCTCTATTTTGTTTAATTTAAAATTACTAGAAGTATCTAAGGTTCTGTTATGCAACTATATGTAAAACGTTTTCGAAAGAAGCACAGAAATTCAATAAAAATAAAAAATACACTGCTTCTTTCAAATTCGATATACATGGTTGGCCCCTGATAAACAAAATATTATCTGTGGTCCTACGTTCACACTACTTATATCCCAGATATTACAATGTATAATTTTTAAATGTTCGACATAGAATATGATCGCATAGTCGGCAAAAAATCAATATAACTTGTTATTTTCTTTATTACAAAAATATCTCGCCTTTTCACAAATAAATTTACAAAATATATGTGTCTGCGAGTCCTAAATTGATAATCGCGAGTCCACATGACGTCCGCGATATTTGCATAAAATACAAATAGTTTTTTTTTAAATTCAGGTAAGTTATGATCATACAAGATTTAAATACGCTAAACAAAAATATCAATATTACCTAATTTTTTAAATGATTATGGACTCGAATAAGCAAATCTAATTGAAAACTGTGAAAATTGTCAATTTAAACTTTCCATGGAAGATTTTCAAATTTGTTAGAAAAATTTAGAAGTTAAATCTACAAATTTGCGTAGTCCTTTTAAAATATATTAATAAATGCTTAAAAGCTTTCCTGCCACAAATTACAAAATTTGATTTATTTTCTTTTTTTTTTTGCTTTTTAAAACAACCCAAAAAACAAACTATCGTTTTTCCATATATTGCTTAAGGTCTCCGTATATGATGGCGACTTGTTTAAACAAAAATCGCTTGCATTTTATTTCTCAATATTTCCATTTTTTGTGCAAATTTTATAGTAAAGATAGAAATTTTAATTAGTTATTTTATATATTTTTGTAAAGAAATGTAAGAATTCAGTATAATAAGAAACATTTTTTTTTAAACTGGCGATAATTTAACAAATTTTAAAATTTTGTTCATAAAAATATATTTAACAACTTTTTTTAATCATTGTGACGCTCGAATTGTAGGATAATTTAATCCCAATACTACAATTTGGACGTCACACCATCATAAATTAAAATATAAAGTCTCGTAATTTCTTCAATTATTATTTATTGCATATAATTTAAAGAATATCAACATAAAAGATATTAAACAACATAATTATATTTAATTTCTATATATGAATAGATTAGCCTAGTGTCAAAAATTTTGAATGAATTATGTAAAGACAAAATTAAAAAGCATGCGATTTTAACCGGACAAACTCGCGTCCTATGCGAAGAACATTATTTGTGTTAAAATAACGATGCAAATATATTTACCGCTTTTCATGTAATTTTTCATCTTTGTCAGCATGTTTTGCTTATATAATATTGTACTAAGTACTTCAAATTTATTATTGCTCTTTGTGTTGTTGGATATTTAAAAAAGAAAATAAATTCTAAATTTTATCAAAAAATTTACAAACTTTCGGCCTTAAAAAAATCAAAATTCCAATTTTTTTTCAATTTTCGTAAAAAAAGAGCAATAGAAAACTTGACTAATGGTTTTTTAAATTTATTATAAAATAAAGAAGCAATTTAAATGAACTCTCAACTAATTTAAGGACCCGATCCAGAATGCAATAAGAAATGTGCAAATAATGGGTGGTGTAATCACGATAAGATTTGTCAATGTCCCGAAGGATATATGGGTCAGTATTGTCAGACGGCTCTATGTTATCCCCAGTGTATGAATGGCGGTAATTGTACGGCACCGGCCGTTTGTTCGTGTCCAATAGGTTATCATGGAACACACTGTGAAGGTGGTGAGTATGAATATTGTTTAACTCGAACGCATACTTTACTTAGGGAATAAGGAACCTAATATTAATTAAAGTATCATGCAATTGTTTGACGACGTATATATTAATATAGAAACGGTTTACTTAATAGATTTGCGTTAATACCTGTGAAGACCCCTTTAAAAATGTATGAAAATTCAGAAAATGCTTGCTAATTACGCAAAAAATGTACAAATTCGTTTAAAAAATTATTCTATTCACAGAAATTGTTAATTTAATTCTTTTACAAAATCTTTCAAAATTCTGCAAGAAAAATTTCTATTCAAAAATTTTCATAAATAAAAAAGTTTTGTGCACTGTATAAAACTACACGGAAACACGTTAGATGTTTTATAGATTACTTTAAAATGGATGGAAAAAAATACGATTCTCGATTTTCACATTTTAATAATTAAAAATAAATTTTATAAAAAAATTATCAGCAGCTATAACTAAATAAATAAATTAGTCAATTAAATTTTCTTTGAAATTGCAATGGCCGTCTTGCATCCGAATTTAATAACTTCCGTTAGAGCATTATAGAATGGAGCCTGTTCTGCGCCGCAATCAATGCCCGTATCATGATGTTCTTGTTCCTCGTCACGAAATTTCGTTATAACCGCCAATAATTCCTGAAAATAAATTGTTTTAAATTAATTGAAAAATTCTTTATATTCTCACCTTATCAACTTCCGGCGATTCCATCAGTTGCCGTAACTGATCATTGTAATGCTCGACAATTACCGTTTCAACGGCCACCGTGCATGCCATCGCGGCCTTTTCACCCATCAATGCTGTACCGGCACCCAATGCAAAGCCGGCAATATTCCAAAATGGTGTCATAACTGTCGGTCGTACACGATATTTATTTATCAGATGTTCGAATTCGGCACGATGTTCTTTTTCCTGTTCCCACATATGTTTTATGGTCGAGCTCATCGGTCCCTTTCCCAGCACAGCCATTTGTCCGGCATATATTCGATCGGCACCCAGCTCACCGGCATGATCAACTCGTATTATTTCGTCTACCATTGCCGAAGGTCTTGGCGGTGGTGGTGTTTTCGCATTTGAAGCAAATTTTCGAACTATATTCGAACTTATCCGATGGCATTTTGTATAAAGCATCTGTAAATTAGGATTTTTGTTTTTTTTTAGGAATTTGCACAGATAAATGTTTAAATGGTGGAAAATGCATACAGAAAGATAAGTGTCAATGTTCCAAGGGCTATTATGGGCTACGCTGTGAATTTTGTGAGTATATTTTTTTCACTTAGAAGACTTTATTTAAACCTTTCGCAATTAATCCTACGCATAGGAAAAAATCTTTTTTGTGATTTTCGTATCATAGGATAAAAAAGTTATTTTACATCAAAAACGTTTTTTTTTACTCTAAATTATTTTTTTAAAGGACGCATATTGCACATAAGGGTTAAGAACTATTTTTTATAGAACTAATTTTTCATATTTTTTTTTATTTTTGTATTAATTTATATATTTTTTCCTTGTAAATTTAAATGTACGCTACGTGCGAAAGGGTTAACAAATATTTTTATTTTTTTATTTGTTTAATTTAATTTTATTTGATTAAACAGCAAAGTGTGTGATACCATGCATGAATGGTGGAAAGTGTACGGGCAACAATACGTGTCGTTGTCCGGCCGGATTGGGCGGAAATCATTGTGAAATTGGTAGACATCAACGTTCAACGTGCAAGAAACCGTGTCGACATGGCGTCTGTTTGGCCAACCATACGTGTCGCTGTAACGAAGGATGGTTCGGACGCTTTTGTAATCAACGTAAATATTTCTTATTTTTAACAGACTTTTTAACAGAGTTCGAGCAAAAAAAATTGGTCGCCTAAATTTTGGCTAAGCAAAATAGGTTGATAATAAGTTTTAAATTTTTCTAATGGTCAAAATTGTGTGGCTCGAATTTAAAGCTGGAACTATAAATACTACCATAAAGTATTTAAAAAAAAAATAGCTGTGTCCACTACAGACAATACTGGCATAAGAGCCCTTAGGTCAAACATCTTTTTTAAATCGATATGACGATAACATATTTTTATTTATGAAAGTGATAAGTTAAAAGCTTTTGCAGTTTTTCAAATTAATTTCGTGAAATTTAAATATTGTTTCGAAATTTTCTGAACCATTTCATCATCATCATTTAGCACAATTTACTTAAATTTAAATAATTATCCTCACATTTTTCCCATTGCAGGTGACAAACATAAAAAGAAACCAATCATAAATATTGATTATTGATGAAAGATGCGGATGGATGGATGAAGTTAATAAATTGGCGCAATAAATTTACTATGCGGTTCCCGCCGCAACAACTCTTCTATCTATCTTCTTGTTGCATATTTTTTGTTGAACCGTTTTGAGAATGGATAGAAAAAAAGGCATTGATTTTATGTGATCATTTTAGATAGATAAAAAATATAATAATATGTATAAATGCGAGAGGTATTTGTGATAAAAAAAATTAATAATAAAATAATAAAAACGATTTTGTTAATTTTAGTCGAATTTTTTGAATGTTGCGATTTTTTAGCTCTAAGAAACTTTTCGAGAAAATTCTTAAATAATTTGAATCGAAAAAGCCAATACATTTTTATAAACCAATTTGCTGCAATTTTGAAGATTTTTCAATTCTTTCAAGAGCAAAATATATTTTTGCTGTCTTTGATGATAGAACGGAAGCTTATTCGAAGAAAACAAAGAAACCAGAAGCTCTAAAATTAATAAAATTAAAAAGATTCTACTTTAATTAGACAACATATTAGAGGTATATACTTGAATCCGTATTAAAATTTATAAAATTATAAACACAAGTTGAGGGCGCAAGATTTGAATTTTGATGTCGAAATTTAAAAATTTAAAATGGATAAATCAATATGGTGCCAGATTTTCATTTACACATTTATATATGAAACTTATAACCAATGTTTTTATGAGAATAATTTCATCATTTTTGATTTTACTATTCATTAAAAAATCTATATAATATATTGTGTTTGTATGAAAATAGTAATTTAGGTCAAAATGGAGAAATTGCTGGGTCCCATTTTTTAAAGTTTTATGATCCCCTGATTCAGAAAAAAAAAATAAAATAAAAAATGTCCGTCTGCCCGTCCGTCTGTCCGTCCTCGAAATACTGTCTTCAAGAAAGTTTTACACCAGTAGACGGATTTGGTCAAAAATTGGTACTCACCTCTACCAAATTTTGACCAAATCCCTCTACTGGTGTAAAACTTTCTTGAAGACAATATTTCGAGGACGGACAGATTAGTAATTTGTAGTTAGTTGTTGTATTGCATTTAGAGTCTCTAGGTCAAAGATAAAAGAGGGCTCCGATACGATTTTTTTCTAAAAATGGCCGAATAATATGAGCATATGTATAATATAGAAAGTTTTTTTACCAATTAGCAGATTTGAACAAATTTTGGTAGAGGTCAGTTTAGCGATCTTAATTTAAAAAAACAGTCTATCGTCTGCTTAACCCTAAAGCTCTTACCAAATTTTTGGAATTAAATATTTTTTTAAATAACTTCTTACCCAGAGACTGTCAGTCTCTATGCATATTTGTGTGTGTGACACTTATTACACAAGTTCTGGAAATAATCTCATGGGAATAGAATCAACTATTTTGTTGAGAAACTAACTTATCCAGGTCATAAACCCAAGAAGAACCTTCTCACGTGTTCGGTTCTGGAAATAATTTACTGGGTGCCTCTGGAATGGAACCTGAACCAACAAATTTTTCGAGAAACTACCTTCTCAAAGTCATACACATATGATACCCAAGGAGAACCTTCTCACAGGGTTTGGTTCTGGAAACAATCTCATGGGAGTCTCTGGAATGAAATCACCAATTTTTTCGAGAACATAACTTCAGCAGATCATACCCAAGGAGAACCTTCTCACGTATTCAGTTCTGGAAATAATCTCCTGGGAGCCTTTGGATTGGAATCGAGAAGTCATAATAGCTACATTCGAGCGTATCGGAATTTTAATCTCGACTCGATACCGATAATATAGAGTTTCATAATCGGGCCTCAGATCTATAATATCGTTATAAAATTTATATACTTATTCATTCTTACAATATTGTACTTACAATTTATACGAATTAAACCTAAATAAACATTTGATACCTAATTTCTACACTATATGGAGGTCAAACAATAGGGAGATGTCTTAAAGAGACATACGCATAAGTCTGTTCTATTTTGATTGTAAGAAGGCCATGTCTGCCTGGCCCTTCTTGCCTTGTCTGTTCCATCTCAAATCAGCTAAATGCAAGAAAAGGCTTTTAAGCATCCCTTTACTAAGTTCAAGGAAGGAAAAACTTCTCAAGCAATATTACTGTCCAGAGCTGATTTAAGTCTGGCCAGTTCAACCACACGTTCATTTCCCGCGATATAACTATGACCAGGAAGAAAATTTTAAACTGACGATCGACGATACAAGAGCCAAAATTGCAGCTTGACTGTCTACGACGATCGCCAAATTCTGAATGTGACCATCGCTTGCCCTCGCCCGTCTACATACCAGCAAGATCGCAAGCATTCTGTTATGTTGAGCGTTTCCTGGAAAATACTGGAACCAACCCCACCGTCCAGCTTCCAGTCGTCTGTGATATTCACCGTGTCGAAACTAAACAATCGGTTATGCCCACTGCTCCCTGGTAGCAAACTTATTGTGAAAGATTTTGTTTAGATATAATTTGGGAACCATTAGTCTGTTTGAGTAGCAGCTTAATTTCCAACTAATGTAAGTAAACTGTTGTGACCACAGGCTATCAAACCAGTACCCTAATTCTGGCAGCTCTGTATTTAATGTGAATGTCAGGTCGTATAACAAGTTTGTGCAGACATTCAAGAACTATGTTTGCGTTGTCAACTAGAATATAACTCAAGCCGTAATGCTGAATGAACTGTCATCTGTTGTTAGCCCTATTATATGTTGTATTTTTGTGGGTTCATAAATTGCACAACACTAGAGATGACACCTTCCGGTAATATCCAGTGTACAACTCAGCATTTAGGCTTGAGTTATATTCTAGTTGGCTTTGCTTTAGCGATATCCTGTAACCTTTAGCAATAAACTAGGTTGAACTCTATTAAACCTCTTACGGCTATAAATATTGATATTTCGTTAGCACTACATACAAACTTTAAACCTCTCTGGGAGACAAACCTATGGATTCCATAAATGACTGAAGCTGGGTTTTGCACTCAGGGCTTCGCCCCTCGTTAATACAACATAGTGGCGAGTAATAAAACTGCCATTTTAGAAATGTGGCAATTAGGTATATTAAGTTCTTCTCAATAAGAATCAAATTCTAGGAAACTTGGGATAGACTTGTAAAAAATTAAAATAGAAATAAAAGAGGTTATGTTTCGCACAAATAATAATTGTGTAATATAATTTTTTAAAACTTATAACTTACTTTGGTACAATTTTAATATTATAATATAAAGGCTTTTTAATTATATAAAACAAGAATTAAGTAAATTTATTAATAAATCCCGAAGTAATAAACATTTATTTTCGCGAACAATTCAATTTGCGTATAAAAAATTTCTGTAAACAAGATTTTTGTATTTTCTATAAAAAAACAGCTGATTTGTATAATTAAATTTCTCTCTTTATTTTGTGTTGGTACGGCCGCATGCCGAGTCGCGTACGCGTAATAAATCTCTTATTTCTTATTCAAAATGTGTTTCGACGAGAAGACATACAAATCTTTGTTTATTCGCTTTAGATTTTTCACTTCAGCCCTGAGCGATTCCAATTCACCAGACAGTTCCGATGATACAGTTCCGTTGTGGGTGCTATTTAATTGTAGCGATGAATTTAATCCGATATCTTGTACGGAATTTGTATAGTAGCCAGAGTAATCTGCATCATCATTTGATTGTAGTTCCTCGCCGGTTACCATTACCTCGATGACTTGACTATCGAAACTGTCCTGTTCGGTCATCCGTTTGAAATTGTTTATCAGTAAATTTAACTTGACCTCTTGATCGAACATTGATTTCGGAGCTAAGGCAAAGAAAGCATTTGTCACGGGACCTTTGTGTGGCAGCATTCTTATGAGCTGTTTGCTTGGAATGTGCCAAAGGATAACATTCTCGTCTTTACTGCCCGATATAAGAGATTCGCCATCCAATGAAATGGACAGCGCAGTTATGGCATCTTTGTGTCCGACAAAACCGACTTCGTCCTGTTGCGTTAAATGATATTCTCGCATTCTTGGCGGTGATTGAATGCTAAACTCAAGAATTCGTCCACCAATCGTTCCCACATATATCTTGGTATCGACATGATCGATTGTGACGGCTGTCAGTGCTTCGCCAAACACTAAATTCAGCAACAGATTTCCAGAGGATAAATCGTAAATTCGGCATGTTCGATCCAACGATACGGTGGTCAAGTATGACCGCATGCCACCTTTGCCAATGTGAAAGTCAGACACTGGCAGAGCGTGATCCGAAAACGAATAGAATGGTGTTGATTTTTGTGTCGAATTATCCTGTTGACTAATTGCTGTGGCTAAGTTCCACACCAGCACCATGCCGTCTTGACCGGCCGACACAAAGTGTGAACCGTCGTCAATAAATTTTATTGTGCTTACCGTTTGGTAATGTCGCGACAAGGCAGCCAACAATCGTCCCGAACAAATTTGCCAAATGTAAATATTCTCAGCGGCGCCAGCCACACAGTATAGTCCATCTGGTGATATGGCCAGGGCAGACACACGAGCCGGCGTGACGAGTCGAGCTCCTTTCAATTGTTCCTGGCTATTTACTGGCCAAATGTGTATCAAAGGTTTCAGACTGTTTGCCGCAACAAGAAATTCATTCTTTATGAATGTTAGGCCGTGAGGATTTGCGGCACCGCCACCCTTGTAGGTCATCAAATTTGTGCCGGCCCTTGGATCCCATGCACAGCATGTCCACAGTGTACCATTTGCATCGCTTGTTATCAGAATTTCTGTTGTATCACTCATTGTATTTGGGAAAACTTAGGAAAAACACAAAATTGTGTTCACCCTTTTAGGTTATGTTTACATTAAAATTTTATATATAAAATGTGAAATGTCAATAACATGTGCGTCAACTACTAACCGACCGCAGCGTCTCTGTCGGAAATTTTGCTCAACGGAATGTTCTACAGTCACGCCGTCATTTTCATAATCTTGCTGTCTTTGTTTCGCGCTTTTCATAATTTGTTTGGAGCGAAAGGAAAATTAATCTGTGAGAAACATTGCATTTAAATGGGGTTGATTGGAAGTTAAAGTGGTTGTTTTTCTTGTGGAAAATTGTGTAAAATGTTAAATAAAAATTGTGAAAGGATTATGGGATCGTCTTAATTGAAGAATATCGTTTTAGGGCAGTCTGAAGCGAAACGCACGTAATGAAAATGTCTGCAGCTTGTGAAACATTATTTTCATCACAATGTACAATGCGGGCAGACGCCCACCCAGCAACCACTACCCTTACCACAATTAATGGAGGTGCTACGCTTAAACAATTCGAGAATGGTGAGACGGATGACTTTGCGAATAGTTCAATATTGGAGTTCTTGAATCAGGAACAACAATGTTTGGATACGGATAACAATAGTGAGGTGGATATTGAAAGTATTTTCGAAGAAATAAATCGGTTGTCTGGGGATACAGACAATCTAAATGTCGAAGACATATTGAAAGAAGCTGAACTGCTCATAAACAAACAGTCTGCGTCAGTTCAAATGTTTACTTCGAGGCGAACGAATGGTGTTAATTGTGGTGGCGGCTTGATGACAACCACCACTTTGCACAAGACAATTTCATCGGAATCAACGCCTAGAGAAATGAAAAAGGGAGGCAGTGTGGATATCATTGATAAGCAAAAGGTAAGTCTTATTTTCTTTTATTTAGTATAAAAAATCATCAATTCTTGAAAAATTCAAAACTTCTATTCATCGTAAATGGCCCGCGCAACAGTCTTGACAAATTCAAAAGCTTCTTCGGCCGTATTCTCAATTTGACTAGCTGGCAAAATAAATCCATGTCGTCCCGAATCACGTAACTCTACCGTATATGTATATTTAATTCCCAGTGCTCCCTTTGCCCAATCGTCCGATGCACCTGCAGCCGGATACAGCAGGCTGCCCGACGGACCCACCGAATAATCAAAACCGCCAATTTTTTTCATATTCTAAAATTAAAAAATAAGAAAAATTTTAATTTAAAAAAATTCACTCTTACATAAGCAGCATCCGTTCCAACACGATCCAAATCCTTATAGTCTGGTGGCACAACACGATCATAACCCCATGGATACAGGATGTACTGACCGTAGCTATGAAATGTTATAAATGCCTCGAAATTAGCAGCCGAACTTTCCATAAAATTTTTCTGAGCTTCAGTTTCGGGTTCCGAAAAGGCAGCCATACCGGCAAATACTTCAGAACATGGTCGCTTCGATGCACCTTGTCCGCCCCATTTGTATCCGAAATTTCGGTTAAGATCTACGCCAGCGCAAGATCCTTTGCCGGGGCCACCACGATTTTTACGCCACAGACGATCGACGGTGTGTGTGTACTCGTAGCCATCAGGATTGGCCAGTGGTAAAATGTACCTGTGGCGTAGAAAATAGAATTTTTAATTGAAATTATTTAAATTCCATGGATAATGTTAGAAGTCACAAAAATCTTCGCAAAAATCTGAAAAATCTCAAAAAATTTGAAGAAAAAAAATTGTGAGCTTTGAAATAATTTTAGATATTTTGATATAAAAATTCTGATATAATTTTTGAGGTTTTTGAAATTCCTTGTTAGTATTGTAGTATTTGTGTGCGTTTTGAATTAATTTCATAAAAGATTGAAAATATATGAAATTATTTTCGAAATTTCTGAAATGATTTTCGAAATTTTTGAGATTTCTGAGCAGAAATCACAAATATCACATCAGAATTTCAGACATTTTTAAAAACTACTCAGAAATCTTAAAAATCTCAAATCGAAAATCTTCTCACAAATTTTGTCAAATCATTTCATATATTCGAAAATTTTTCAGAAAAATTATTTAAAACACACAGAAATTACTAATTACTTAAACTAGGAATTTCAAAATTTTTTAAAAAATATTTCAGTATTTTGTAAAATTATAGAAATAAAATAGGAAAATCTCGAAAATTGAAAATATATTTTCATCAATCTCGAAAATCACGAAAATTGGAAATCATTTCAAGAGTCACGAAAATCATTTCAAAAATCTTAAAATAATTCAATAATTCATCCAGAAATTTGGAAAATTTTTCAGAAATCTAGAAGGTGGTTCAAAGTTTACAAAAATCATTTTGAAACTAGAAATTTCAGAAGTCTCGAAAATTATTTCAGAAATCTCTATCTTTGTAATGATTTTAGAAATTTCTTCATTTTTTTCGAGATTTCTGAAATAATGTTCCAGACTTCTGAAATTTCCCGGAAATCACTTGAGAAATGTCGAAACAATTTGAATATCTATCACATAGTAAAAAGCATTTCAATAATCTCGAAATTCATCTCAGAAGTCATTTCAAAGATAACAAATAATTAATCATAGCTGAAAATAATTTTTCAAATCTCGTAAATCATTTCGGTAATCTTAAAAATTATTTGAAAATTTCGGAAATCATGAATATCGTTTAAAAGTTCACGAAAATCAAGATTTCCTAAATCTCGAAAATTATTTCAGAAATCTTGAATCAAAAGAAAACTAAAAATAAATCAGAAATAACTACAGGTTATTATAATTATATTGGTTTTAAAACTAATTCCGAGGGGGAAACCACTGCCAAAAATATTGTCCCCTGATTTCTATGATTTCTGAAAATGATTTTTGTTTTCCGCAATTTTTTTTTTCTGCTTTCCGATTTCCATGATTTCTTAAAATGATTTCTGATTCCCGAAACGATTTTTGTGATTTCTGATTGCCGAACTGATTTTTAAAATTTCCGAAAAAATTTCCTTAATTTCCGAAAAAAAATCGGATTTCCGAAATTATTTCCGTGATTTCCGAAATCATTTTTGATTTTCGCACTCTTAGTCTGTCCCATGATTACGTGGTTTCCCCCTCGCCTTATTCACAATAATTCTAATCTTACCAATCGATATTCTGTATAAACTCTGGTTCATTTTCCCAATCTTCGGCCAACTTATTGATTATGTACGTAACGGCCGCCGGACTTATCCATTCTCTGGCATGAATGCCTCCATCTATCCAAAATGCTGAATTCTGTTTGTTTCCATTGGATATTCTTGAAAAACGAAATAACAAAAGTAAATATCAAATTATTTCATCAATAATCAATTAAGTATTTTCCTATAAGTCCTTTGGAAGTCTTGGAAAGCTTAGGCATTCTTGCAAGTCTTTCGAAGTAATATTTCCTATAAGTCTTTTGTCTTGAAAGTCTTTGAATTTTTTTTTGAGTATTTCAAAAGTCCTGGCAGTCTTTTGAAATTAAAATAGGAAAAAGTAATGTATTTTCTATAATAATATGATATAATGCGTCTGCTTCATAAACGACAACTGGAATTTTGTCCACTGGACCGTAAACAAAATCTAATACATGAATGTAAATGTCAACATAAAAATTATATTATAAATTAAAATAAATAAACTATAAATTTAACCGAAAAGTATTAGATTTATTAAAAAAAATTTAACGTTTCGGTCAATAATATGAAAATCTTCAGAAACAAATAAATGCTTTAATTATAAACAGATTTAAACAAAATTGTTTCTTACAATAAATTTAATAATAATTAATATAAGCCCAACCAACCTTAGCACAATCAATGGTCTACCTTCGGCCGATTGTCCAATCTCTCGTATGCTACAGATGTCCGGATAAGTCTTGGCCAAATACTCTAAATAGCCATTTATGTCTGAAGCACGATGATATGCACTCCATGTCATACGGTGACCTATTTTTTTATTGTTGTTTGTAGAAAATATTTATATAAAAAATAGAGAATGGTGCATTTTGTATACCTATATTATATTTTAATGTTTTAGTTTTTTAAATATTATGCTAAAAATCAAAGTGACAAAAAATAAACTGTTTAAAATATTGTCTTTTAACGTGTTAAAGTTTTGGCATAATATAGAGGATAGGTTACGTTATATTCTAAAACGAAATTTACAGCAATATATCTCTATATATAGGAAGTATCTAGCTAGTCAGTGTCTATACTAAAATGAAAATCTACATTTTACAGGATATACGTTTATTATTTATTTTATATTTATTATATTATAAGTGTTATATAACTATAAAGTAAGGTGATGAAAGATTTAGAAAAAGGCCAAACATTTTCTAAAAGAGGAATAAATAAAGGTTGAATTATGATTATAACATTTCAATCTACTTATATAATCTAAATTCCTTTTTTTAAATATTCACATTTGAAGAACAAAACCATTTAAAATTTATATTCTGCATCGTATCTTGTAACTTAGTTATAATATAATCTCAAACTATAAAGAAAAAAAATATTTTTGAAAATTTTTAGTCTTAAATAACACGATTTTTTCAGAAAATTTGCATATTAAAGGCAAGAAAACTCAATCAATAGAAAATTCAAGATGGCGACTTAATCAAAGATGACTTCAATTGAAATTACTATTTATTTATCTTTGTAAAAATCTTTTTTTTTATGTTTTATATCAAGTATTCAAGCTGCTTTTCAGCACTTCGGATAAACGACGAAATAGACCTGAGGCCCGATTATGAAACTCGATATTATCGATATCGAGGCGAGATTAAAATTCCGATACGCTCGAATGTAGCTATTA
>JANSTW010120219.1:0-16961 GCA_027564275.1 Diadocidia ferruginosa | reverse complement strand
TAGTTGCATTTCAAGGGGTTTTTATATGGGATTGCACAAAAAAAGCGCTACAATCAGTAGATGTCTCAACACTCTCATTCAACTTCTGTTAATATTTATTATTTACCTCCTTCATTATTATGCCAGAAAAATAAATAGCAGCTATCGTATAAGGAATAAAAATCATATAACATCTTGTTTCTTTCAACTTTCTACAAGCAATTTTCTCACGAATTCTCTTTACCCTGCTTCATGAAACACTCGCCCGCTTATATAGAAAAATGGACAAAAACCGTATTTTTAGATTTTTTTTTCATGAACTCCGCCCTTTTAGTATAAAGAAAAATCACAAAATGATTATTCTTTTTGAGAATTATCTGTGCTCCCGCGTCTAGCAATAAAGGGTAAGATGATAGAGAATATAGAAAATATGAGCCGCATATACTAAATTTGTTCTTCTTGCAAAAATTATGGAACATACTGTGCTTTTTTACATTCGAAAAAATTATAGGATGATGGGGTTTTTTCGCGTAACGATATATTTTTTTAATTAAAAAATATTCTTTTTAATCAAAATTGTCGTACAAATCAATTCTAATTCTAATTGAAATTTCTTCATTAACAAATTTTTTATCACTCTTTGATGAAGTTGTTAAAGAATGATTAGCTGTAATACTTGTTATTCAGTATTCAAAAATTAAAAATGTTGAAGTTATATGTTATTTAATGGTCAAAACAACTATTTTATCGTATCAAGTAACTTTTATAAAGTTAAAATTATATAACTTTTTAAAAATTACAAACAAGGCCAATTTGTACCCAACTTTCCCGTATGAATTTGCGTTTTTTTATATTATATAGAAAATATTATACGTTTAAAATATACAAAATTCCAAAAAGAACCCAACCAACCAATACCACAATAAAAAACTGGACCGGGCTAATAAATAAAATGACAAAAAAAAACAAGTGCTTCGAGTTTTTCTTCTCTTAAAATATTCTAGAAAAATATATATTTGATTTTATATTTTAGTATATGTTATATTTATTATATGGAAGAAAAATTCAAAATGCGTCAGTTAAGATTAAACCGGTGAAATATAAAATTAAAGATATGAAAATGATTTTTTAAATTTAAAAAATGTATAATTTAACTACTAAATTGGATTTATATATAAATACGTTTAAATTATATTTGTAATTACTAAAATTTAGTTTGAATTTGATTTTTTCAGATATTGTAGAAATATATTTATAATAAAGCCGGTATTTAAGTCGCATATATTTCCATTTATAATATTTAATACTGCATCTTATCGGTTAACACTAACTATATAAATGTTTTAAAATATATGCAACATTAAACTTATTTTTTTACAACGACAAATATTTTTGTACATAAGAAATGTTTCTTTTTGTATATAAATATATAAGATATGTAAATTTTTTTTATAATATTGAATAAAAAAGATAAATTTATATAAAAGCTATAACCACTCACCGGTTGAGGCTGGATTTTGCTTCTATAAATATCACATCCAAACGATTTCAGATTATAAATGTTATTTAACATTCTTGTTCTTAAGATGCTGAAAATATATACCTACATTAAATTTATAAATGTTGTACATTTGAAAGTTGTATTATATGAGCAACAATATTATACTTTTTACCTTTACAATAACTGGTATAAAGGTAATAAACATTGACAACGACGCCTGAAAATAAACCTAAGAAAATATACCTTTTTGTTGCAAAGTAATTTAAATTTAAAGGGAAGAAACGGCTATCCATAAGGCTTTCTTATACACTAAAGATTAACCATATATATATATTTAAAGATATAGTTTTATTCTTGGTATATTAAATATCGAAATTTGTAAAATTGTCTGCATTTTATACGGGTATATCATAATAAAGTCATGCATACAGGTAAATTATAGTAAAACAATTTATTTGAAAAATATCAAATAACAAGTTAAATAGAAAATTTGTTATATAGTTTTATTGAAATACCTGTTTTAGAGTCACAATAAATACTTAATGGTCATATTACTACCACGTGGTTGTCATAGACCATAATAGATTATAAATTAGAAGAAACAAATCTAGAAATATCTATATATATTATCAAGTTATTGGACTGGGAATATTGTTTTTGTTAAATAAAAGTATTTCATTAAAAAAGACCATAATATGCAACCAAAAATTTATTTCGATATCGGCATTTTCAACCCTCTTTTTATCCATTTGAAAATCATATTTATTTTACGACAAACCCACAATTCACAATGTTCAAATTAAAAAGATTGCCATATACGTTTAGAGAAAACTAAGACCATTTTTAATTTCTTAAAAACACACGAAACTCATGAGAAAATTGACTCTAAAAAAATATTTTTGAATAACACATAATATGGCATTTCGGAGAAAACCATTGAGGCGGCTAGAACGATTCTGATCTGCAAAGCCTCATTCCTTCTTATAAAAATAAAATTGTTCGATTAAAAATTTCAAAAATAATCAATTTTTGATTTTTCAAAGGAAATTAATTTATTTTTTATTTATTTCTACGTTTTTATTAAGACCATGCACCAAACGTGCCAATTAATTTTTGAAAACATTTGTTTGATAGCATTCATAGGCTATCATATCCATATCCAGCCATTTGATCTAGAAAGTCATAATAAGCAAGAAGTCCAGGAATAAATAATTAACGACAAATGTTTGTCATAAAAACAAAATTTCAAAACATGTCCAAAAATGTCGAAAACTACAAAATAGTCAGCAAGCGTTTCGGTGAAATCCACATAGATATAATTGGTACATTGACTGTTTTAGGCGGTCAAGCTTATTGTATCACGGTTATCGATAGATTTACGCGTTGCCTCCAGCGAGGGATTTTCAATTCCTGACTTCCGTGCAGAAACAGTACACATATAGAAACAATATTGACCACGAAAATAAGCCCCAGCGATTTTTTACTATGAAAATAATTTATTGTCATATCTTTTCTGTATAGTAACGCTATTTCGGTAATCCTTTGGTATTTATTTGATCGTGGTGAACAGTTTGGTTGTGGATTGAAACTACTTGGTTTTCAATACTAGCTAACAACTGCATACAATCCTCAATCATATAATATTTACCCATATTATGGGTTTATTGAGTATTGGAATTGATCGGTTAAAGCATCTATTCGTTACCGAGTTGATTGCACGTAAACACTACTAACTGTTTTATTGCTTTTGAGAATTGCGTTTCGAAAGGAAACTACTGTTGAAATAAAATAATTTTTGTTTTTAAAGATTTCGTTCGCACCACTTTGGCAACCGCCTATTATAAGGTCCATACAAAATTTTAAGAAGCACGGAACAATATTACATATTTTTATTCAAGTCAATGGAATTAAATATATAGTTAAGTAGATTTAAGCCGAGTTTTCTGAAAAGTGCGGATCTCAAAGATAACACGATTTCGAATACAATACAAAATTCATAATTTTCAACCAATTAATTATTCTAAACTTTCCTGTCACTATACGAAAAGTTGCAGGAATGCAAGAGAACCGCATTGTTTTCCTTATATCGTTCATCGATTTACTGAGGCGTGGAGACTGAGACGGCTTGAATATTTGTAGTTTTTCAAATCATAGTATATTTTATTATAAATTTTCATTAGATTTACATACCCTAAATACGAAATATTTTATTACAGAAAATTCATCATTTTCATTATTTATCGGTTTAGAGCAGCAGTTAAAGCTCTGATGACTTAGAAAATTTCTTAATGAAATTCATAAAATCTCATTTACTTACGTAATTTCATAGGGGGGTTTGAGACTTCGTGACGAAATGTGACGATGGGGGGAGGGGGGTTAAAAAATAACAAAAATCGTGTGACGTAATATATGGACGGCCCTTTTCGTTGATTGATTAGCCTGTTCCTAAATTTTTAAAATTAATAATTTCTCTGACGAAAAAGCAAATAATTTCATAGATTATAATAAAAAAACGAGAATCATCTTATATTGTATAATGAATTGAAAATAATTATAGTTTCCTCGCAATAATGTGATAAATATTGTTTATAAATATTAGGATGCCCTTTTTTCTTAAAATTTGGATTTTTCTAGCTTTCATAGGCTTACAATGTTCCGACTTACTTCAAAACTACTAAAAAATGTTTCAGACAAATCGTACATACATTTTAGTTTTATATGGAATTTACATTATTATATTTTTTCAATTTCCATTAAAAATTTAAAAAGATCTGACAAAATCTATTTACTTTTTCATATCAGAATCCTACTGCGTCTAGTCGAAAAAACCACAGCTCCTTAGTATAGTGTAAGCATATGTATCTAAAATTATTGCTGAAATTCCAAGACAAAAATTAATATAAATATATAGGTAAGTATTTGAAATGACTAAGAGCAAGATATTGCAATCACAAAAAAATTGTTTAAATATTTTATAAAATTGTTTCTTTCGCATATAATAAAATACCACAAACTATATAAAATCTTCAGAATATAAAAATTACTACTCATATAATATAGCTGCGGCAAATGTCCTAAGTCACAAACTAATGTTCTGAAGGTATAGCGAATTTAAAGTCAATTGATATTTTTATGGGATATGATTTTTCTTTCGGGTTATAATAAAAAAAGAGAATCGAGATGATTAAGTTAAAAAAACGATTTTACAAAAAAATTGGGATAGCTGTTATTGAAGTAATTGTATCGATATGTTCCCTCGCATTGTAGTAAAGGATATGATGATGATGATGAAAGCACTTATGTATAGACTTTATGATTAACCGATTTGAAATGTGTTTTTTTCACAAGAATTTTGTTTTATAAAACAGTAAAGTACATAGAATACTGG
Source organism: Diadocidia ferruginosa (assembly GCA_027564275.1). Lineage (NCBI taxonomy): Eukaryota > Metazoa > Arthropoda > Insecta > Diptera > Diadocidiidae > Diadocidia > Diadocidia ferruginosa. The sequence goes on along the minus strand of JANSTW010120219.1, from coordinate 12,093 downwards.
TCATATTTAAATATAAACTTTTTGAAACGAACATTTATAATGGTTTACGTTATTAAAGAAGACTTAGGAGAACTAACCAATTATTTCGGATTTATTATTTAGAGAAAATTCGTCGAAATTCTTTAAAGTGTACTAGTTTAACTTTTTTTTACTATACTTAGAACTTATAGATCTGCCTATAATATTCTAGTACATGCCAGAAATAACATTTACCTCACTGTATTTTGCGGCGACTTATATATAGGTATACAGATATTTTATATTCACAAACATACAATAAAATTGCTTGATTTATCCAAAACCAGCTTATTTTTTTATTATTTGGTTATAAGAACGAAAGAAATTCAATATTTATTATAAAAACATAATAAATAATCGTGCATGAATATAATGACCTCCGGCTTTTTCAATGACGTCATAGACGGATCTAGATTTTTGTGCGTTGTGTAAAAAATAGAAGAATTAAAACTTGTATATTTGGTAGAATGAATAATAAAAACTATATTATATATGACTTATGGTATGTTGCCAACAAATGATATTTAATTCAACTCATTAGTTGTATTAAAAAGAATTAACGAATATTAACTTATTTGCAAAGATTGGTTTTTGATGCTCTATAGCACCAAAGACAAGTGTGTGTGTGGTGCTGGTAACATTGATTAATATACACATATTTTGTACAGCATCACATTACCATAACAGCTTAAATATACAAAAAAAAATCTTTACATATTTTTCTTAAAAAGAATTAATTATACTTATAAATTATGTAAAAGTAAATCATGACTATTACATTTTATGTATTAAATTATTCTAATTATAAAAGAAGGTGCGTTTATATTTCTTTTTTCGGCATGGTACAAAAATATCACAATTCCTCATTGTGTGTAACTGTGTAATCTCTTATAAATAATTTCTTTGATAAAATATTTTTTTGTAATAATTTAAAAATTACTTTATAATAAAGACTATAATTTTTTAAATGTAATCGAAAGACTGCAACAACGAACTTTATAATTTGTTAAGATTTTTTTTTTAATTTTATATATTTACAATTTAAATAATTGAAATATTAAGTAATTCCTAATTCCTAAATGTCTAACCGTCCATATAAATACACTGAAACACAGTTTTTTCGAGTGTATCTAAACTAAATGTATTCAAAAGACTGCAGCAACGAACCTCATAATTTCTTAATAGTATTTTTTTAATTTAAGTTTGCAATTAAGACAATTAAAAAAATAAAGATAATAAGTTGATCTAAATGGTTATACTTAGACTAGCATGTAGGTTTATCGATTTGGTGGTATATATAAACTAATTGTAATCAAAAGACTGCAGCAACGAATCTAATCATTCCTTAATTGCCTTTTTATTTTTTAGCAACTAAGATTTGTTTTAAAATAACCCTTTCGCACGTGAATTAATTTTATACATTGAAAAATAGTTTTTTTGTGATTTTTGTTTCTTAGGAAAATAAAAAAGTTATTTTGCATCAAAAACAAAAAACATTTTTTTTTGTTTTTTAAATTTAATTTCTAAAATTTGTTTGAACATTTAAATGTGCGCCACTTGCGAAAGGGTTAAGAATATAAAGTGTTTATAAACACCATTAAGTTGATCTAAACCACATACGTTGGCACATATGTTTCACGAGTGACTAAACTAAATATCATTAAAAGACTTCAGCAACGAACTTTATCATTTGATAAGCGTTTTTTTTAGTTTTAGTTTGCAACTAAGATATTTTTTAATTTGAGATATAAAGTTCCTCAACTCCATTAAGTTGATCACATATGTTTTTTGAGTGAGCGGTACCTAACTAATAAATGTAATCAGTAGACTTCAGCAACGAACCTCATCATTTTTTAAGTGCCTTTTTTAATCATTGTTAGCAACTAAGATTTTTTTAAATTAAGAATATTATGTGTTTCTCAACTCCATTAAGCTGATCGTAATGATTATGCATGTACATAGGTTTTTTGAGTGGATGGTATCTAAACTAAATTTAATCAAAATACAGCACCGAACCTTATCATTTAGGTGTTTTCTTTTATTTTGGTGAAACTAAGAACATTTTTTAACTCCAAAATTGTAAAATATTTTTCTTATCAATTTTATGTCTGAGATTTTATGTTCGAATTTGATATCCGTACCTTATTGATATAACAATTTGATATAAGCTGTTTTAAATATTCATCTAAAATTAATCCGAAAATTCATAAGGAAAGTTGCAAGCAACGAACCTTTATTACATTTTATATTTAGTGCTGTATTTTAATATGAAATAATTTTTTTTTAATTTTAACATAGAAAACAATTGAATTAATTTTAATAAAAACCTACATTTTGTTAAAACAAAATAAAAAAACAACATATTTACCTTAACAAAATTCAAAAAATATATGTGTTAAAAAGAAATTCTCGATTTGAAATTATAATCGAACCGGGTTTTTATTCAATAACCAAAAACACGCAGTAACATGTACAATATAATTTGACCAAAAATATACAAAAACTCACCAAAATAATTCAAATTGTATTTCATTTCATCTGCGCGATCTTTGATTATGAACACTTAACAAAAAAAAAACAACATTCGAAAGAACCGTTTTATAGAATAAATAAATATAATTTACGATGAAAATTTTATACAAGTCGTTAACGAAAACATATAAAAAATGTTCAGCAAAAAAAAAATGGTAATGATTGCAAATAATTTATACGCATTTATAAACAATATTTAAATTTGGTGTTATTTTTTGGGAAGATCGTCGCAGTATGAAATATATATATATATAATTCTATATAGCTAACAAGTGAAAAATAAAATAACTGTTTCTGACTTTGATTTTTTTTCTTTTCTTGAATATATTTTCGTTTCTTATATTTTTGTATTATTCAATTTTTTTTGCTTCAAAACAACGCACGCAACTTAAATATTAACTAACTACAAATAAAAACTAAGAATAAATTATATAACTTTATGTATGCTATCAGTAAAAAAAGTTGTCTTTTATTTTACATTTAAAACAAAAGTTATCGTCAATTTAAAATATATTTTCACTAGAGAAGCATCTGTGCATAATATGCACAGAAGGATAAATTATATTTTATTGGTAAATTTGACTAGAAAACCTTATGCTTTTCTTTTTCTACAGCCTCTATAAAATATATAAAATTATGAATCCTTACCTAAGATGAGAGAGAATGCGTCAGCAAAAACATTTACAAAACTATAGAACACTGGACAAATTATTTATATATGAAAGAAACAATAAAAGACCAAGAACAGAACCCTGCGACACTCCAATGAATATCGTTTGGAAAATTTACATATGGTATTAGATTTTTATATATCGGCGGTTACACAAGAAATTCTCCTATCCTCCATTTTAGAGCATTTGAGTTAAAAATTCAGTTTTGTTGTATTTTTTATGTGCTATAGATTGAACTTTGAACGTAGGGCGAAAATCCAAAAATATATTTTAGTACACAATTTTTGACATTTAGAAAATCTCCTACTCTAACAAGTACTTATCAAAACCGAAAGTTGTTTTGTTCTCCTGCACAATTTATATTTTGGATGATGGGAGAATTTATTGTTTAACCGTCGATATACGAAATATGACTGTGTTACTGTTGCGGTTGGACAAAATCCTGGTTTAATATAACTGTGTATTTTATGTTATTAATTTTATGAGCGTCAACAAATTTTTAAATGTTTTTTAAATTTTCGGATACAATGTAATATGTAAAAATGTACCGCACAATGTATTTTAAGTTAGTCTAAACTCTAAAGTAAAATACATTTAAATTTTAAATTGAATAAAACAAATTTTTTTGTAAATCTAATATATTAAGATTTGAAACATATTTTGACTACAAAATACATACATAATTTTAAGTAAAATAAAAATGTTAAATATTTATATAGGTTATAACTGATAAAGCTACAACTTGCATACAAACGTATACGTTGGACGTATACGTGTGCATGCAAGCCGTAGCTTAAGTAATTTATATAGTTATAAGTTAATTAAACTAAAATAAAGAAAATAGAACTAAAACAACTTGGATAAATAAAACTAAATCGAAATTTTATAATATCTTGACTAGGGATTGCAATCTCGGGATCCCGAAATCCCGAGATTTAGCGTAATTTTTCTATCTCGAAATCTCGGGATTTACACCACAGAAATCCCGGGATTTCGGGTTTTTATTTTTATTTTGTTAAGCAATAAAAACATACCAAATTGGCAATAATATTATGAATTTTCTTTATTCTACTTAAATAAAAAAATGTTTATTTACATTGGTCAACACTGAAAGATTTGTTAAGCTTTTGTTAACCGTTTTTTGTTAAATAAAGAGTGCTAATTACGAACATAATACTAGTTTTTTCTAGCAGAGGACACGTAAAACGCACGCACAATTTGAAAGCATCTGGTAGATGAAACGATTGATAAACTTAGTTTATTAAGAATTTTCGATTTCGTTTATGTTTTTCTATAAAAATGTATATATATATATATTTAACACATTTTATCAATACCGGGATTCCCTGTCATCGCACTCTATTTCTTCCCAAATCTTTGTTGAGGTCACACCATTCTTTCCCCTCAGCTTTGGCTTCCTGCCACAAAACCTTGGGTCGGCCAGGTCTGCGTTTCCTCCAGCACCACTCTCGCTATGTCAATGTCACCACTCAGTTTTCGTAGAGTATGCCCAATCCAGTTACGCCTTATTATTGCTTCAATTTTTTCAACACCAGTTTCACTCCAAAGATCCTCTTTTGATATTATGGCTGGATAGAAATTTTTTAGAACTCGTCTCAGACATTGTTTTTAATGAATTATTAATTATAAAAAATCGATGTTTCTTTGGTCTATACAATAAATTCTTAAGTCTAAAACATTGTACTATTGTCTAAAGTCTAATATATATATATGTTATATATGTTATTGCCGATATTTGGCCACAATTGTTGGAAAAAGTGATTGAAAATTGGTCTCCAGATTATAGATGACGTACGCCAGCTGTAGCGGTCATATCCCAGAAATAATATTTAAATTTTAATGTCAAAAGATTATCTTTTCAATAAAGTCAGTTTCATGTCAATTTTAAAAATGCTTCCTTATTTTATAACATTTCAAAGATCTATACCTCTAAAAAAACACCCTTTACAAGCAAGCACTCAAAAAAATTTAAGTTTTGTGCTTCATAGATCAAGATTTATAAGCTATAATAAAACAGTTGCGCAACGATTCGCACTGGTTTGTTAATAAGAAGATTCAAATTGTAAAATAAATACTAAAGTAACAGAAATGAAAAACTAATTTTATATCAAGATCTATAAATATTTAAATTGCTTAGGTGGTCGTATTTATGACAGGACCTATAGAGTCAAAAAATGCATAAACATTTAATTTAATTTTTTAATAAAATTTCAAAGACTTAACTATATAACCCACGACACAAAAAGTAATATAGTAGTAACACATAATAACATATATGCAAAAGGTTCGTCACTTCAACAACTCTTTTGTTATTAAATCATTTTTACTATCTCGATTCTAGAATATTTATGTCAAAAAATTAATTACGTTTACTGCCCGCGAGTACATAAAAAAATGATTTATAGATTTTAAATATTGTGTCTTGTCGCACATTAAAAGTAGTGTATAACTTTAGCGATTTATATATAGCCACAACGAAAAATAAAATATTTAAACTTTAACCTTTTGTCGTAAAAATAAAAAAATAAATAAAAAACAAGAACAAAGCAAACCATTAAATATAATATGCGGCTGTGAACAATTATTACAGTATATATGTTAAAACGAAAATGCAGAATATTATCATAAATATAAATTCTACCTTTTATATCATAATATTTATTTTAAAAGATTATTTTATAGATCTTTTTGACTGCGGTACTAAATATTATATAATATAAGTTTATTGTCAATGACCCCAAAAATTTCATCTAAATAGGCAAACCTATAAATAGCAACACTATATATAGCAGATAATAATAACAAATGATCATAGACAATTTCCTATTAATTCTGAATAAGATCAACTAATAATTTCAAAGAATGTTTCATTCTATTGTTAAAGAAACAAAAGAAGTTCTTCATTCTTTCACATTTTGTTGTTGTTGTGCTGCGTTAGGTTTTAATAAAATATTATATTCTATCCAGACATATTTTACGTGGGTTTATATTTATATATGTATTATAGTTTATTTTAAAAATATACCTAAAGGGAATGAAAACTAAAAAAAAAATCAAAATCAGTTATAAATAACGATCAATGTACATAATATCATGTAGAAAAGGGGAATATGGTTTTATAATTCTTAAAAACTGAGTCAGTACATTTCTATAATTATGGTTTTAATATTTCCAATGAATTTACAATATTATGCAGGGTGATTCCATGGGTGCGAACAAAAATTTATAAGCTATTATAAGGGAAACTTCATAATCTCATCATCTTATCCTTAACTCCCTGGGAGCATAGGGATCCACAAATGTTCGCCATCGCACTCTATTTCTTGCAAATTCTTTGAGGTCCCTCTTTGAGGCCATTCCTTTCCCTCAACTTTGGCTTCCTGCAACGATGTTCGACGCCACGAAGCCTTGAATACATTTGCATTTGGAGGAGTAAGGACTGAAAGCGGTCTCAACGGAGTAAAATACTCCCGAAAGGAGTATACATCTGGCAACCTTACCTATAACACAGAGAACACTAACTACCAGAGGTTTCACGCCATATATAAAAATAATTCATTTTCCCTATGGACGTACGACGAACATTTGAATGATTATACTAATATATTAGCCAAACTGTTAACTTTATACACTTAATTTTGTTTTAACATTAAAGTTAAAATTTCAACAAACATTTAAGAAAAAATATTATTATTTCTTTCTTCAAAGTCGTACGTCCACCCGAAAAAAGGAGGATTATTTTCTTGTATGGGGTGAATACTGAATAGTCTGCTTGTTAGTTTTGGCTGTGCCTATAATATAACCCCTTACAATTTTTGTGCGTACTCATGAATCACCCTGTATATAGACACATTTACTACCATCGAAATAACTAGAATGGAAAATACATTTTATTGCTGTGGAATCACTTTTTAGAACATGGCTGCAAAAAACCATGGTTGGATTCCGTTATTTTAAGAAAATATTTTAATTGTTGTCTAATATATATATTTTTTTAAATCGCGGCTACATCCCTAGTGTTTACATCATAGAAAATTGCTATTTAATATTTTTACAAAATGGCCATTTAGCTTTTCCAATGAATTTTGGTTCCACAAAAAATTATTTTTGCAATATATTTAAACGCGAGGGAGTAAAGAGTGCGACTATATGCAAAAAGCCAATCCATTCTTACTTCCTTTATCCATGTTTACTACAGTCATCGCAAATATTTTCCTTTACCCAAAAAGTGGTTAAAGATAATATTTGTTTAGAATTTACAAAAACAAAATTAAACCCCAAAATCCCTTAAAAATAAGGTTGATGATTTTTTTTCTCAAATTTTTCTTTGTAAAGAAACAAAAAAAATCAAAGGGATTTTTTAAATTATGTATGCTGGTGGATTTATGCACCGAACTATAATATTTTTACCTGTAAATGTGTAATGTGTATACTTGTTTAAATTATTATATAGAATATAGGCAGTCCTAAACAAATCAGGTAGATTATTTTTCCCTGCGTTAAAAACGATTTTTTTTTATATTATTTTTAAATTCATTGCTTATGCTTTATTCATGTTTGACCCTACTGTGCATTTTTATAATACGATATTTTTTGTCCGTTTTTTTTGTGTACTTCTTTTTCTCGGTTGTTGTTAAACCATTTTAGGGCATGGGGAGAATTTGAAGAAAATTTCAGAGATTGAGAATATTTTTACGCGGACCAATAAGAAGTACAAATATTTCAAATCTTATAAATGTTATTATCTTTATATTATATACATGTTGTCTGCATTGTATACACATATATATAAATATATATATAATGGCATCGTCATTGATTTTTTTTCTGTTGAAATGAGAAAAAAATATCGGATAAAAATCGTTATTGTGTTTCAATTTAAACAAGTTATATATTATATTTTTATCGCGGTGAATCAAAAAATTTCGAAAAAGAAAAATCGATTTTATTCTCTTTATTCGCTTACCATATACACAAATATTCAATATACATAATATATATATATGCATTATGGGTATACCTTCATTTTATAATAAATGCAAGTACCATTATATGTTAAGGGCGGCAAGGATTACACGAAATCACTTTTTGACTTAAGTCTGATATTACATTGCGATATATTATATCGTATGTATATAAATATATAATTGTAAGCAGCGGCGTATTTCCCTATAGGCTATTTAGGCAAATGCTCAGGGCTTCCGACTCAAAGGAGCCCCCAAATTATCGAATTATATGCATTTATTTTTAATTTTAATAAATTTTTAAGTTATTTGAAACAAGGGGCCCCCAAACTTTCAAAATTTCGTGTTATACGAAATTTAATGTCAACAAATTTCGCTGCGCGGCAATTTTAAGTTGTTACATGTATATTGAATAATGATGAATCTTTTTGTTAGTTACGATGAAAAGAAAATACTGGTTTTTAATAAATAGTCTAAAAAATATAGAAGTGATACAAATACAAAGGAAAATGAGGCCCTAAATTATACAATTTTTCTTTTACGATATTTTTTACTAACAAATTTTGCTGCACGGCACTTTTAGCTTGATACTTTTATAATAATGTAATTACTGTTACTTATACGATTGAAAGAACAATATATAGATCTTTATTAAAAAACCAAATATTTTTCGGTGAAATATTTGAAAAAAATCTTGCCCCTGGTAATATGTTAGCGAAACAATATAAAAAATCAAACCTGTTCAGGGGCCCCCAATTTTAGAACCCTGTAGACCATAATACGCCACTGATTGTGAGATATAATAGCTTGAATAAAATCGCTAGGTTTATGAAGAATAATATATATATATAATATACTATACAATGTATATGTTTTTTTGTGTATATAAACTTATGTAATGTACAAGAATTTAATTGAACAATGATTTAACATTATGAACCTTTATAAGTAAGTATACGATTTGAATATAAAAGAAACATTTATGGGAGGATAAAGATAAGTTTATAAATATATTTATAATTAAATTTTACAAATTTTAATAATTTTATAAATTAGACATTCTTAGGAGTTAGGACTAATTTACACAGCTGCAAGACGTGTTGGACGACGTAGACTACGTAATGTAGACTACATTATTGTCGACGCGTAGACAATACACGTATACTTTTATCAATTCCAATGTAGACAATGTAGACAAATGTAAACAATGCAGAAAATATAAGAAAATATTTTTTTTTGTAATTTTATTATAAATAAATTACAATCTACATTAATATACACATTAATAACCATAAAAATATTGTTATCATCGCCGACTCTAAAATATTAACGAGAAGTACATGTGAACTTGAATTTGATACAACAAATATTTGCAGGTATTACATTATTTACACTATAGTGTACATTGTTGACACTATAGTCGACATTGTCGACATTGTCTACATCAATTTTTATTATCTACGCCATTGTCTAAGTGTAGAAAATTAAAGTCTACGCGTAGAGGCGAACAACACTGACTGCAAGTTTTTTCACATGAAAAAATTTAAAATTTGTGCAAAACCTAAAATTTAAACTGAATTCTTTAGTTTCTGGAAGTGCCCACCCAAACTAGCAAAACACTTTTTGGGTATTGATAGATTAGTACGATATTTTGTTTATTGCCATCAACCATTTTTTTGCTCGAGCTTTGGTTTTGCACTGCTATATATCGTATATTATTGGAAATTTTACAATTTAATTGAAATATTTTTCACATAAAATTACACAACTTTGTAATCATATCTAGGTGAGATTTTTAAACTTACCTGGGAACTACACTAGAGTAACTCGTTGCGCAACTTTTTTGCTTTTACCTTCATAGCTTGGTCCATGAAGTAAAAATTTAAATTTAAATATTTACTTTTATTTATCCTCAAACTTTTAGTTTTAAGTCTTTACGCTAATATACGGCTGTAAATTCGACCGATTTTTACAAAAATATACTTCCACAAAATGTTCGACCAACATTTAACAATTTTGTAAAAAAATCGGTCGAACCTTGTGCTTTAAATTGCATATATAGCCATTGTGGATAGCAAAAAATTGCTACGAATATGTCTATGCATACTTATGCAAACGTACGGACGTACGGTTATGTTTTTGCCATTGCTTTAATATATGAAAATTTGGTAATAGTTACGACTATTAATTATATAATAATAATTTCCACTACAACCCATTAGGGTCTTGGGCTAAACCATTATCATTGTTTAATCTGATTACTAGGTTCTTCCATGACAAACCGTTTTTGATGTGGAATGTTGTCAGCCGACGATTGTCAGCGAATGTTTTTTTCTCTTTATTGACTTGATTAAAAAATATATAATTAAATTGAATTCCGTAACGCTGATCAGGCTCTGTTTAACGTCCAAATGCCAAATTATATTATATTATGTAGTATTATCCCGATAATTGGCCCTAAAATCCTATTTTTGTCGTGCAAAAAAAAATATTCGGTGACTTCCGAGTCACTGCATCGATTTTTATAAACACCTGAGAATGAAAGGTGATAACCCAGATGTGAAAATTTTTTGGCACTACCGAGCCTCGAACCCACAACTTCTTGATTATAGAGCCGTGAGACTTTACCCACTGCTCCATACTGGTTATTATTATTTATTTATTTTATACATAAATTCTTTTTCTTACAGTCAAAAATATGAATATAAAACAAAATGCCAACACAATATATATATACATTATACATATATATATATATATTTCCAATTCGCAAAATTTAACAAACATCTCCTATAATTTTTGTACAAAATAAAAATTCTTCTTATATTTTCATTAAAAAAAAAATGCACAAAAAAACTAAATATAAAAATTCGCGAAGGTGAAACCAGTTTTAATCTTAAATTTTATATAAAATGTATATATAGACAATATATATATATATAAATATATAAAATACGCGGTTCAATGGCGGATTTAGACAGGGAGACACGAAAAATATGTGATATATCGAAATCGAATACATCAACTTATTTTTTTTATGAATTGAATATATTTTCGCCTAAAATCTATGTTCTAATAAAGAAAAATATTTGATAAATTTAAAGAGACATTTTTGAAGATGTAAATTGTAAAGATATCTCCTGAAATATTTTTAAATTCAAATTTTTTAAATAAGTTAAATTGTTAGAATAACGAGAAAGATGGCTTTGTAAAATAATTAAGTTAAGATAATATAAGGCGAAAGAAGCTTTATTCTACCGCAATATAGCTTTAATAATGGAGCCAATTTTTTGTTATGAAGATTTTGTGTACAAAAATAATATAATTAATAATAATAATAATTCGTATGAATTTTTAGAAAATATTGCAATATAATAATAGGGAAAATATACGAAGTTAAAAATTCTCATATAATTACCAATACAATATTTTCAGTATAGAAGTTACAAATTTGGAGCTAAAATTAAACACATCAATTCTTAAAAAAGAAATATTTAAAAAAATTTAAAAATATTCTCGAAATTAAAAAATTCACCTTCCAGATAATTTTTGGGATCCACCTTTGTCGCAACTTACATACATATCTATTTATATATATATAAAAATGAATGTTTGTATGTATATATATATGTTAGTGATTTATAGACGCCTAAACTGTCTATTGCTCAAATTTTCAGGATCTAATTTTTTATACCAGGAGAGAAATCGAGTGAAGTTTCGTTCCGATCGGATGACGCTATCGGGTACCTCCAGTACAAAAGTTAGAAATTTGGAGAACATTTCGAATTTCGATAAAATTTTTGTTTGGATTTTTTTTTGTCTGTTTTGAATAATTCATAAAAAATGCAATTTTAAAGATACAGCTTATCTAAAGGTAGTTTTATTCA
>JANSTW010120108.1:2396-16962 GCA_027564275.1 Diadocidia ferruginosa | reverse complement strand
ATGTATATCATAAAATAAATTGGAGTACTAATTCTTTACAGGCTTTTGAACTTCTGTTTTAGATTTTTATTCTGTGCTTAAACTATACGAAGTTAATATATTGTCTTAAATTTTTAATGGATCGGTTAAGTTTATATGATTAACTTTTTTTATTGATGCTATCATATGGGAACCTATAGTTTCAAGTGGATTTCGAACCACTCGGCCAGAATTCAACTCACAAGCGAGAAGCTACAACACAAATATTTTTTGTGAAAAACATCTGTGTGTGTCACCACAGGATTTAAACCGCGAATCTATTGCATTGGTAAAAATTATACTTATTTTACTTCCAACAGCACGATGAGAATCTGGAAAAATTATCGAATTATGCGAAATTACTTTTTGTAAAAACATTTTGTCGTACGCGAATTTGTACCATATACGGAGACCTTATTAAGTACAAGAAGAGATATATAAATATTGATAAATATAATTTTTATTATTAAAAAACCCAATTAAGTATAAACAAAAATTAATTTTTTGCTACACCAGCGAAAATGCATTTTATCAAAACAATGATTGAAATATAAATATCGCCCGTTAAGTTAATTATTACAAAATATCTTATGTATGGCTTTGTATTCAAATAAATGATTCAAGTAAAGTGTATATTTATTTTAAAAATAGATTCTGATGTCTTGAATATAATATTTTTCTTTATAAAAAATGTAATCTTATTTATACAATATAATTATATTTAAGAGAACCTTTATATATAAAGATAAGAAAAAATATAACATTAGCAGAATTATAGTATATAAGCCCAAGACAACATATATACATGAGATAAGTATACAAATTGTTTATTAATAATTATGTATTACAATTTTTCTTTACTTGCTTTCACGCATATTATTGAATGTTTTTGTATACCGATGACGCGATGACGACTCGACGCGTCGTTTATTCCGATCTTTAAAATTATTATATATTGCAGTATAACTTATACGACGCGACGTATAGGTATGCGTTAATGATTTAATCTGATCAATCGTTTTACATAAAAAATAACTATTAATTATAAATTGTACATATATACCTATATGCGCAATGTCATGTAAGAGAGACATTTAAATTTTGCAAAAATCGATTAAGTACAATATTTTATATAAATTAAAAAACTTGGCTGAACTGCAATATAGCGAATATGATCCAAATAGAACTCCTCCGACAAAAAAATTTTAAGACTTTTGGGGGAGACCCCCCCTTTTAGAAGGAGGGGAGGTTAAAGTTTGTATGCAAAAGTTTTAAAAATCAATATTATGATGTAACGCCTATACAGAATGTAAGAGTAGACACATTAATTTTGTAGTGTGAACCCCCCTGTTTCAAAATGGGAGAAGCTTATCGTTTGTATAAGAAGTATCAAAAATACATTTTTATAAGGGTTGTGTATTCAAATGAATGGTCTTGACAAGAGCTACAATTTTAGTTCTAAGGGTTTTAGTCTATCGTACCCTCTTCTGCCCGCAGACCGGCAAAAAACATGTTCCTTCTAAGAAATCTGTAAACCCCTCCTGGAGGCTGATGGGAGAATGATGAACTACAACTTTTAAAACTAAAGTTGTAGCCCTTGTCAAGACTTTTCATTTGAATATACACAACTCCTATAAATATATATATATTTTAATATTTTTCATATAAAAGTCAAGTATCTCCCATTTTGAAAGGGGGAGTGACCCCTCTTAAGTTCACACTACAACAATTTTTAATTTGCTTACTCTTCCATTCTGTATAGGCGTGGAATCAAAATAATATATTTTTAAACTTGTGCATACAAACTTGTAACCCCTCCCCTCCCGAAAGGGGGGTTTCCCCCAAAAGTCATAGTATAATTTTTTTGTCGGGGGATGACCCTTTACAGTATAGAGGGGGTAGGGTCTTATTTTATAACCAGTATGGAGCAGTGGGTAATGTCACGGCTCCGTAATCAAGAGGTTGTGGGTTCGAGGCTCGGTAGGGCCAAAAAATTTCACATCTGGGTTATCACTTTTCTTTCGCAGGTGTTTATTAAAAAGCGATGGCAGTGGCCCGGAAGTCACTTAAAGCCGTTGCCCGCCTATATGATACCAACTAATAGGGTTCCTCATATAATGTAAAAACCCGCCCACTGATCACCAAAAAATTAGGCTAGTGCGAGTTGCTGACAACACTCCACCTTTGATATATAGTCTTCAATGAAAACCATGGTATCAGATAGGGTAAAATGGTCCCTATGCTCCCTCGCTTTGGAGTAAAGGACACGATGAGTCTTATTTGGAGCATATTCGCAATACTGCAGATTCGCTAAGAGCTTTTCTTAGTTAAGTTTATATGTTTCAAACTTGGAAAGTCTTTCCAGCATATGAACAAAGGCTCCACTAAATATTTAAATAAAAATTAAAGATCCATTTTACATATTCAATGGAAGCAATATACCATTCAATAGCTTCGAAAATGTCATATCATCCATTTTTAAATTTTGTTAATTGCTATACTTTAGCTACAGGGGCAAGACCAGCAAGCCAAATTAGCAAAAATTACCATTTTGATACCCCACGAGAACTAGAACCCCTGTAAAACAAAAGAAAGTAAGAAAGGCCCGTTAGATCTAACTTGCTCAATTGAGAAAACCCAGAAGCTCCCTTACGAGTCGCACTATATATATGAGCTATAGGTCTTGCCCTGCATATAGAGCGGGGCAATCACGAAAAAAGTGTTCGATTCTACATATGCGACAAAACACGTTGTGTGGGATGCCTGGTTGGTTGGTTAGAGTGGTAAGCCTATAGATCAGACCTAGAGCTGGACTTCAATTAGCATATACTGCTGTTTTAATACCACAAATTATAGAACCTTTGTTTAATTAATTGAGCCGCTCAGAGCCACTTTGTGAAATTAAGGAACCCCAGTAGCTCCCTAATATCTTTGCCGGCTAGTTGATCAAGGTCAGTAAATACATACTTTCACAGATATAAATATCTTGATTTACCCAAAGCTGGGCAGTCACAGAGAAAATTCTCTTTAACCAGTTAAGTGGAGATAGTAGACGAGTTTAGAGCTAAGATTGCAGCTTGGCTATCCACAACAATCGCCACACTCTGCATGGGATTATTATTAGCTGCCACCCTCCTACAGGCTAACAAAATGGCAAGTACTTCAGCTTGAAAGACACTTGCCGGATTTGAAAGTCTAACTGATTCTGATATATTAAAATTTTCACAGTAGATTCCGGAACCAACACCACAGTCCATTTTGGAGCCATCGGTTTAGACCACTATGTCAAAGCCATCCAATGTGTGACCCATTGCCCACTGTTCTCTGTTTGGCAACTTTGTATTAAATTTTTTGTCCAGAACTAGATAGTCTGTAGTTGGGGTCGAGAGGCATAATTACTAATCAGGCTGCATATGATATCTGTGATTTTTAAAAATATTTACTGATTTCCGAGATTTCTAATTCTCGTGATTCCTGAAATAATTTCTAATTACTGAAATTATTTTAGAAATTTTTGCTTTTCGATTATATATTAATTAGACATGTTCAAGATTTTTAATTTAACCATTCCTGCCCATTTTTATTTGATCATGTATTGTAAAAACTCGCTTCACTGACCACCAAAAAAGTATTGCTCGCTCCACCTTTGATAGGGTCATCCTCATCACTCATCAACAAAAACCATTGTATCAGATAGAATAAAGGGTAAAATTATGGTGATTCGCTTTGGAGTAAAGAACACAATGATGATAAATCATCATCAAGAGATTCGCTAAAATCTTGACAGTAGGCCGATTTTTTAAACCTTTTCGGCATAAAAAAAAGAAACATGGCTGATTGCTTGGCGAAACTTTTATATATTATGACAGCAGCAACACAAAATAAAAAAAGTCACAGCAAGACTAAAATCAACCATATTTTGTAATTTTGTTTATTTTTATGTTTATTTACATTTCAGCAATTTTTGGTTTATTATTTTGACAGCTTTCGCCATTAAACTTTTCGCTCAGCCTAGACTATATCTATGAATAATTCCTTTTTTCGCCACTTGTAGCGTAATTCAATTTTTTTTTAAGAAACATATTTTTGTTCTAAGTGTCTTTTCTTATATTTTGTTTTCATTCTACGGTTTTGCTTTTAAAATGATTAGGAGTGAAGGACATTATATGCGTGCAAAATTAAACAAAATCATACATTGAAATGATATGAACAGCGCTAAAGTATTTAATTTACGAGATTATAGAGTGTGTTGTGTGTGGTATTATGTATCATTAGGAGATGAACATGAGAGGTTCTTAAAAAATTCATTTCAAATATTGTTGAATATAATAAAAAAATATATCAAAATTTACGATAATGATGGCGATTGCGCACACTAAAACTGATATATTTTATAAAATTGTATTTTTGTGTCGTTTTTTTCATATTATTCCGAGTTCACTGTGTTCACGTCAATGTTTCGTTCGACTGCGGTGTGTACCAACAAACCAATTCTGTATATATGAAAAAAAAAATTATTTTATTCACTTTTTTCGTTCTTTATTCTTTCTGCTTTTTTATTCTTTATTATATATTTTGTAAATTTTAGTTTTATTTTATATTTATTTTTCTTTAACTTTTATAAAAATTAAATAGAATTTTTTAAAGCGTATAGCGGAGGATCTAATCCTAAGAATTCTTGTTCAATGTGATAAATGATGTTATCTTATATATTTCTGTATAGACTATATAGGGTAATTCTTGACTAAAGTCAAATAAACGAGATAATCAGATACCGCATTTTAAATCCCACGTTTTCGAATACATGCCATGTTATGCGTAAAAAAATCTAAATCTCATAGGTTATGTATTTTTAACCCATTTTTTTGAATAAAAACATATATATTTTTGAATTTCTTAAGTATTAATCCAGGGTGATTTAAAAATTCATTATATTTAAAAAATTAAGCAAAGATTGTTTAAACAAATATTCTCTATATATAGAGATTGGTAAAAAGACAATTGCAAAAAGCAATCATTTTTTTTTAAAGATGTTATGTGCGTTACCTTGGAACTAGCCTATATATAATATGTAATATTGTGTGTATTATTCCCTGGAGAACTTATATGAAAATATCAGTAGAAATTTGATGGATATTTCATATTATATTAAATTTATTTAAATTACATTGTTAAACGTATAATATTTTAAATTAAAGCGTAAGTAACAAAACTGCATCTAAACTCAGATTTTCGTAAGATCAAAAATTAACTTCTGTCATACTATAAAAAACAGATCCTGTATGACACATGTAGTTATTTTATTAGAAAAATCCATACTTAATACCAGAGTAATAACCAGTAGTAGCTTTTGATAATTTGACATACGATTTTATTTTCCTAATTTAAATGACCTTGATTTCATTGTAGAGGAAAAATTCTGTTTGAGAAGATGGCTGACAATTTGGCAATAAATTTTGCGATTTGCAATGACTTTTTATAGATTAGATTTTCCTTAATACAAACTATGGTTTATCATTGCTTCATTTCAATTAATTAATTTTGAGTTAGAAAGTAAAAAGAATTATTGGACAAAGAAATTAGAACTAATATATTCACTCGATTTATTATAATATGTGCGAAATTTCGACCATTAAGCTCAATTTACGTTATTCTGATAAAATATTCTGAAAAATTTCCAATTAATATACCTAAATAATTATTTCTTAATTTTTTTAAACCAAAATAAATATTAGATATAAAAAATGTCTGAATCTGTAAAACGTTTCGTATAGTATATGTTTGTTTGCAGAATTAATAACAGATGTTAATTTCGTATATTTTATACAAATTTTATGTAACTTGTATTTATATTTTTGTGCTAAATATATACGATAAAATACAAAAGTGTTTTCATAAACTCTAATTAATATTCATTTTTGTAATAAAACAATATCTTTATTTAATTTTGATTTTAAAAAAAATACACTTGATTTAATTTAGCGTTTTCTTTTTATCATTATAAGCATAATCAATTATATAAACCTATATAAGGCATTGCTCAAGAGGTCGTGATTTCAATCCTCGATCTGACCGGGGCTTTTTCTCAACTATTCTTTTTTGGCAACTATAGATCTTTTATTTGCAGTTTTTTATTTAAAAAATGATCGTATAGTGGTTCGTTTAAGTCACTATAAAGTTAAGTAAAATAGTGACAGATTTTTCGCTTTTTTCTGTCAAATTAACCCGTCAAAACTTATCTCCATTTCTGATTTAATTTTGATTAAAATAATTAAAAAAAGATAAAGCATAACGCTGCCAAGACTATATAAAAAAACTTTATGAAAATAATAAAATACATTTAAAATTCTTTATTCGGTGTCAGCCATTACATATTCCATTTTCCAAAATCCGTTCGACCAAAATGCTCTGTTTTATAAATGCCGTTTTCAAAAATCCCGTTGTATTAAATCCTACTTCCGAAATCCGTTTTTCCATAATCCTTTTTTTTCGAAATCCCGTTTTTTCTGAAATTGTTTAAAATTCCGTTTTTTATATAGAGAAAATTTTTCAGCTTTTTAAGCCAATATCCATAAACCACAACTATTTAATGAGAACGAATTTCTCATCTTAAGCCATCCGAAAATCAATATTTTCAAAATGTATATGACCCAATTGATAATTTTTGTTTACCCTTACGAATAATAACTCGCCAGTTTTAATACATTTGCTCTTCTAAGACATCTTGCTTACCCTTATAGGCATAATATTTCGTCAATATTAGTACCGCATAGGAAATGTATTTGCCCTTCTAAAACAAATTGTTCCGCTCTAGGCATGGTACTTCGCCGGGTTTTAAAAAACTGTATTTCGGAAAACGGGATTTTGGACACGATATTTTGTCAAGCGGGATTTCGTGGCGATCCCTTATTTATTATATAAAATTATTTATCAATAAATTGAATTGAATTGATCACTTAAAGGAGTTGGTTCCTCTATATATGTATTCGAGGAAATTCCCCATTTAAGTTGAATTCAGACGCGTGAAAGATCATGTGTGGCACATATCAAGACAATACGAATGATTATAAAGTGATGTCAGTATACTTGTGATCGTTATCGATTTTAAGTGTCTGATAGTTTGTATTAAGGTATGATGTGGAAAATATTAAAGATCTGCGTTATATACCTAAGAAGATTAGGTTTGTTTATGATTATGATGTTTATTTATGATTATGTTTGTATAGTATAACCAAAAACGTTCGGTCATTAATAAAAAAATTTGTACGGATTTAATATTGTTTTTTTTTTAATGTTATTTTTGTCCAAATTTTGTGTTACTTTAAAGTGTTAAAATTGTCCGTATTCGTCTATTATACTAAAGAAGCTTCAGAATATGATTCTGGGGTTTTACATATAGATACGCATGTTACAGTGTTATACATTGTAGAAAACTGGTCTATGGCTTACTATCTAATTTATAGTGTTAAGCATGGGTTTATTATTTCACCAAAAATAGAATTGCTGTTTGACGTCAAACATCGTTGTAGGAAGCCATATCTATGGCACCTGAAAGCAAGAAATAAAGGACGATATGACCACAGTAAAAAAAAACCAGTAGTAGCTTTTGAAAATTTGACATACGATTTTGTTTTCCTAATTTGAATGACCTTGTTTGAGAAGATGGCTGACAATTTGGCAATACATTTTGCGATTTGCAATGACTTTGTATAGATTAGACTTTTGATATGACGGACATTTGTGGATGCCCTATGGCCTATATGCTGACGATGTTGATATTACGGTTGCGACATGCTAACAACATTTTACATTCCACATTAAATGTCTTGGAAATTCTATTAATCAGATTTAAATTATATTAGAAAATAAGTTTAGTCCAAGCTCCTCATTTGGATGCAATGTATTAGTATTTAATTATGTAGATGACTTCGTGCACAATTGAAATAAAGCATAAAAGAGAATTTAAGGAATGCGCAGGGTGCATTAGTATTTCGCTTTCAAAAAAATAGTACAAAGCATAATATTTCTGCAAATATATACACACCAATTACCATCCCATTATATACTTTACTTATATTACGTAATATAACCTAACAATTATTATCTTCTATTATTATTATTATTGTTTTTGTATTTATATATGGATATAGTTGTATGAAAAAAATATAAATTTCTAGATAAAACATAACATTATATTATGTAATGTATATAACTAAAACTGCAACATCATCAACATTAAATTATTTTTAATTGGCACTTCCTCATTAACAGTTCGATCCAACTATTTGATTATTATAGGTCAGAGCTTTATACACAATTTTATTCTTCGCTAATAAGCAATCGCAGACACAGTACACATATATGTATATAAAACTTTATGAAATTATGTATATATGCTATATGATTATCTCTGTAAATTTGCCAATATAATAAATTTAAAAAAAATTATAAATCGAATTCAATTTTACAAAGATGAATTTACGTATACGTATATGAAAAAATTTATTAAAATATTATATAGTTCATCCTACGACCTAGATGACCAACATAACATAACTTATTTGTAATTAATTAAAATATTTACATGCCACATGTACAGATAAAAAGTCTTGCAATTCAGTGGCCAAAAAAGGAACTATTATTATATTATTATTAAATTCCAATTCCAATTTTATAGTGAATCATTGCTGTTGGTTTCTACATTTAAAATTATCAGCTCAGCTAACAACTTTTTATAGCTTTGATGTATAACATGAGGCCCGATTATGAAACTCGATATTATCGGCATCGAGACGAGATTTTAGCATTTCTGTGATAATAATATTTATAGAAAAGTATCACCTGATGGTAATCACTAATCAGCCTTAATATTTCTTAATTTCTTATTATATTTTTCCGAAATGGACACAAAATTAGCCTATTGTCATGGGTGCGATATATTCATAATATAGGTGGCTTCGATAATCAATTATATAAATAAAGGGTAAAGCCTTGGACAGATACGATGTTTCAGTACATTTTAGTAAAATTTATATACTGCACCGTCAAAATTTTAATTTTTTCTTTTTTTTCTTTTTGTCTTTTGACACTTGACGTCGTACACCAGCGCAAAAGTTAAAAGTTGATCAACTTTCAGTGCAATACGCCGCAGTACGGCGGCATTCTGTTCGGTTTCATATGATTTCATGTATTTCAACTTTTTTTACATTTAGCGTTTTACTAAAACGTACAACAGTGCATATTGTTTTCTTCGCTTAAAGGATTTAATTTTAGAGAAAGTGGTGACTTAATAGGGAATATAAGATGCAGAGAGATAAGAGAGATCATTTTTGTGATTTCTGTAACGATGATGGTTTGAGGAGAAAACGACCTTTGTGGAAAGATTTTTTAAGCATAATAAATTTTCTAAATATTCGTAATTTTGAATAAGAAACGATAACTAATTCATAAATAAATTTAATATTACGCATAATTAAGCTGCATCAATAAGATTTTTTTTCTTATCATTTTCAGATTTTTAAAGACTTCGACATAATGAAGATAACTTAGTGTAATGTACAATGCAATAAATACAAGTTATTATTTATTTATTAAAATTGCGAAACGGTGTTTATTTGATCCGAATAAATATAAAAGAGGATCTCTGCACATACAAATTTGCCGCCAACATTATATATTGTGGAGCGCATTGGCGTGCCACAAGTAGGGATCAGCTGTATGGATGCAGGTGGTTTGCCAGTGTTTTCGAGCGCTAATCAAGCGCATCAACTAAATAATAATCTTCATTTACAACAACAGCAACGGCTTCAGCAGCAACAACAACAACAACATCAGCAACATCAACAGCATCAACTTCAACATCAACAACAACATCATCAACTTGATCATTTGCAGCAACAACAACAGCAGCAGCAAGGGTTAGTGCAAGACATACAACAACAACACTATCATCAAAACGACTCCATTCCTCCTAAACGGCAAGCTGTTGTGGATCGCCTAAAACGTCGCATTGAGAACTATCGTCGCCGACAAACCGACTGCGAACCAAGATTTGAACAAACATTTAATGGTGTTTGTGAACAACAGAACATCGAAACTACTGTACTGCAAAAACGTTTTTTAGAAAGCAAGGCGAAACGTGCCGCTAAGAAACCAGACAAAAAACCTGATACAACACTGGCGGGTAATTTGCAGAGTAGTGTCCTTGTGGTAAGTAGTAAACTGTTTTATTTATTTAATTCAATTTTTTTAAGTCACTCTATACCAGTGCCGAAGCGTGAGATTTTTAGCATGGGAAGCAATGCTACAAATTGTTTTTAGTATAGCCTACAGTCTATACACACAATAAATTTTCAGTACGAATCTATACAAAAGCAAAAACGTAAATATATTGTATTTGTTTACTCTTTGCTTCCGTTCTTTTATACATTTGTAATACAAAATAAATTGGTAAAAAGGCAGTTTATAAATGATTGGAAGCAAATATACCGATTACTTCGATGCATGTACAATAGTTTGATATTTTATGTAAACCGAGTGGTTGTGTTTAATGTATATCGATCGTAATTCGTAAGGTGTTAAGTTTTATTTGTCAAACAAATCAATGGGAAGCAATGCTTCTATGGAATATTCGGCACTGCTCTATACCTATATACAATCAGTTTTTATTGCCTCCTGTATTTTACGTGATGAGAGAGAGGTATGGGACATTATTATTCCTGTTTCATGGAATATATATGTAGAATGCTCAATACTGCATGATGTGTATACTATACTATATATAACTCAATAATATGATAAAACTCAAGTTATCATACTTGGAATTGAAACGGAATATACCTATTTGATATGGATTTTTTGTTTATATTTATATATAGTTAGCAGGGAGCAGTGGTAAGAGTCACAGCTTTGAAGGAGCGGTAGGGCCAAACAATTTGCAGTTGTTCGGAAGTCACTTGGTTCTCCTATATATATGATACCAATAGATAGGGTTCTTCATCATATATAATCTGTATATGCATTTGTATGTTATTCAACATAATTTTTCAATTATTGGAACTGATTTCTGGTCGCATGATGTAACTTTTTATTTAATTAAAATTTCCAAATAATATACCAGTAGAGCTGTTGGGTAATAATGTTGACTAAATAGAATGTGTTTTATTCAAATATAGGTATTTTGTTGAAGCTTCTGCACAGAGCTAATATAAGTGAATTTTCAAAATAAAATAATAATAGTTTATAGCGCATGACTAAACTTTCTCGCATTCATAATAAAAATAATTGACAATTATAAATGCTATTTATACCACTTACCGCCGCATTGTATAATCACGTAAATTAATATAACTTACTATATACATAAAAAAACCAACAAACCTGCCAAGCCGCACCATACACATTACACATATTGGTGTAAAAACTAAAATGTAAAATATCAAATCAAACTCCATTGCACAAATTGTGTACTAAATGAATGTAAAAAGCAAACACTCTTATATTTTTAATGTTTGGAAAAAATGAGAATTTTATAGAAAAATTAAGAAAAAACAAACCAATTTATTTATATTATTATAAATAATAGAAGTATAACCGCTGGTTTTAGCTGATTTTTTTTTTTTGAAAATTGTTGTTGGAAATAATAAAATATCTGTGTACATTACATATAACATGATATAACCAAATCCAATCTAATTTTTTATTTTATACTTTCCTATATAATAATTTTTATAACCAACGAAACATCGCATCTAATGGTGTCTTATGGAAAAACATTATTATCGAAAACCCACACACCTACACAATTTGTACTTCATTTCATATAATATTAGTGTTATATAAATTTATGTACGAATACGAACCAAACAAACTGTCGACAAAATATTATTATATAGCCGTTGTACAATATTATAGCCTTTGCGTCGCGCCATCCATCGCCATCATCCCATTCAAATAATAATAAAGCAGCAAGTTTAAAAAAAATCTATATAGCATTTTCACTTGCTGCTGCTGCTGCTTAAACTCTGCTCAGCTCAACTCTAATAAGTATGGTGTATTGGCATTTTATAATGCATTTAATTTTTTTCCTTTGTTAATTTTTGTTTTAATATTGCTAAATAATATCCATGCATCATCACATTTTGTCCTTTGCGCCAAAGCGTGGTAGCATAGGGACACAGTATTTATATATAATTTATTAATTGTATTAACCTTAATGAACATAAAAAAAGGTTATTTTTTAATATGATTTTAAGGTTAATTAAGTTTTTTGAGCGTTTGACCTTAAAGATTACCTTGTCACCATTTTTCATTAGTCCGCATAGAGCAGTGGATAGCGTCACGGCTTTGTGTTTAAAATGTTGTGGATTCGAGACTTTGCAGGGTCAAAAAAATTTCAAAAACGGGGTTGTCACCTTTCATTCGCAGGCGTTTTTCTAAAAAAAAAAAGCGATAGCAGTGGTTCGAAAGTCACTCAAAGCCGTTGGTACGCCTATATGAAACCAATTGATAGGGTTCCTCATATAGTGTAAAAACATGCCCTACTGATCACAAAAAAAAAATTTGGCTAGTGCGAGCTGCTGACAACACTCCACCTTTGACCTATTCAAAGATACAGTCGTCAATGTACCATGGTATCAGATAGAAAAAAAGGTATCAATGGGACGGGTTATTACATTATCTGTTAGTATAGTACAAGCGGTACATCGGCTAACATTCGAAACCCTTCGATCGATTTTTTTATAATAATTTATTTATTCATATATAAAATAAGTATACCAGTGAATGTAAGGTGATAGCCCAATTGCGAAAATTCTAGAACAAACCGAGTCTCGAACTTACAACCTGTAGAACACAAAGCAATGACGCTAATCAATAATCATTGCTTCATGCTGACTATATAGAATATAACAAAAAACGAATTGTTGTATAACTATATACCTATATGTATGAAAAAAAACTTATTGGGTGCTCGTTCCATCTGTATAAAATAAACCTTTAAATATGCGCCATTTTTAAATGTGTATTTCAATCCATCAAATTTTCCAATTTGTTATCGATATATTGTGTCGGTATCAAATTTTTTTGACAATCTCATGGACAGTTTTTCCGACTTTATCTCGACGACATTTTACCTTAATGACAATATGACTCATGATATTTTATCCTAAGGTTATTTTATCTCGACGACTTTTAAATCTCAGACAATCTTCTAAAACCCACGAGCAGTAGGTAACGTCACTGTAATCAAGAGGTTATGTGTTTCACGACTTTTATTCGAAGGTGTTTATTAAAAAGCGATTTCAGTAGCCCGGAAGTCACTTAAATCACCAGATAGGGTTCCTCATATAGTGTAAAACTCACACACTGATTACTAAAACACAATATACCGGTGCGACATGCTGACAACATTCCACATTAAAAACGGGTTGTCATGAAAGAACCTATAGTAATCAGATTAAACAGTTATAATGGTTTAGCCCAAGACCCTAATCGGGTTGTAGTGGTAAATTATTATTATTTTGAAACGGCCATTTCGTCGCCTTTTTCCTACTGATTCCAAATGCAATAAATTCCAGAGTATGGGACAACTAAAAACTCATACACACACTAAAATTCGAACAGTGGTGCAAAACTTTCTCTTGGCGTATATATTTTTGTGGACAGACGGTTCAGATTCAGACTATACGTATATACGAATTAGAACTAATTAAAAATTCGAATTCTCTTATAATAAACTGAAAAAAAAAATATTCGCAAATATACCTGAGTTTATTGAAGATAAAATTGTCCAAACAAATATCAATAAAACAAAAGAAATAATATAATTTTTCTTATATTTTGCAAAAGGTTAACAACCACCGACCGGGTGCAAGTCTGATAATGGTGAGTAATATATACCTATACACAATATAATACATGATCAGCTTGCGTTTTGTATAAATTTTAAGAAAAATTCTGCATCGAAACAAAATACGTCCAACAAAATAATAATAATATAATATAATAATATAATGTCTATATATAATATTATGCATTTTTTTATGACTAAGAGTCGTAAAACGGCCTGCAAAATATAAAATACTTAAATAAATATTTGGTTCTTACTTGATTTTAACCAAACTTAACAATAATATTGTTGACTAACGAGGAAAATAATAAATATTCCATATTTTTTTATAATGAAAAATGTTTTTCGAATTTTTTACGTTTAACTAATCATTTTAATTTGCCACTACAGCCCGATGGGGGTCTTGGCCTAAAACATCGTTAATGTCTCAATTTATTTAGTAAGTTTTTTTTAATGTCAATCGTTTGTTAGTGTGGAATGTTGTCACATGTCGCACCGTTTATATGTTGTGTAGTATTTTGTGGATGGGTTTTATACTGTATGAGGATTGAAAAGGGTGCATGTCCTAGCACCGAAAGTGCCTAGCACTGAAAGTGCCTAACACCGAAAGTGCCTAGCACCAAAAGTGCCTAGCACCAAAAGTGCCTAGCACCAAAAGTGCCTAGCACCAAAAGTGCCTAGCACCAAAAGTGCCTAGCA
>JANSTW010119997.1:0-16970 GCA_027564275.1 Diadocidia ferruginosa | reverse complement strand
AAAAAAGATCACTGTAATCGAATTTTCATAAAACTTTTAGAAAATTTACAGTATTAGAAAAAATATATTTAGAAAATTCAAGATGGTGGCAAAACATACTATATAGGCGTCACTTTCTTGCTTTATATTTTATCAATTTATTTTTTTTTTTTTATACATCATGAAAATTGATTGGAAGGGTCAATGTTTCGCAAAAAAAAATTAAAATAAATATTAAAGGAGGATTCTCTGGGAGGGTACGGAGTATTTGAAACCAAATGGAAGATATTATTAATACCTATCATTTAAAATAAAGATTGTACGAGAACGATACCGCATGTTGGTCAGAGTAGCTACAATACTGGGTGTTTCAAAAAAATACATTTGGAGTAATAAGACAAATAAAAAAAATTGTTTAGTGCTTAAATTTACCGCTATGGCGCCACTGGTAATTTTTATTTAATTTTTATTACATCTTTGTGGTGACTTTTAGCGCACTTAAGTAACAATGCTTTACAAAAATATGTCATTTGCCATTGGCACCCTGGTTACTTTTCGAGATATAATAAAAATAAATAAAAATTTCCGGTGGCGCCGCAGTGGTGACTTTTAGAACTAAATAATATTTTACAAAACAATATGTGATTTATTATTTTGCAATACCTCTTGCATACAAAGTTTGGCGAATCTACAGTATAGCGAATATGCTCCAAATAGGATCCCACCCCTTCTATCCTGTAAAGGATCATCCCCGATAAAAAAATTGTGATACGACTATTGGCATAAACCCCCCATTCTGTAGGGGAGATGTTTAAAGTTTGTATGCAAAAGTTTTAAAATGCAATATTTGGATTCCACACCTGTATAGAATGGAACAATAGGCAAATTCAAATTTTTTGTAGTATGAACATAAGAGGGATGACCCCTTTTTTCAAAATGAAAGGGGCTTAACGTTTATATGAAAAATATTTAAATGAAAAACCTTGACAAGAGCTACAACTTTAGTTCTAAGAGTTGTAGTCCATCGTTCTCCCATCAGCATATAGGAGGGGTTAACAGATTTCTTAGAAGGAACATTTTATTTGCCTGTCTTCAAAGAGAAAAAACTTAAACCCTTGGAACTAAAATTGTAGCTCTTGTCAACACCTTTAATTAGAATATACACAACCCAAATGCCCCTCCCATTTTCAAATTGGGAGGTTACCCCTATAAGTTTACATTACAAAAAAAATTAATTTGCCCACACTTACATTCTGTATAGGTGTGACATCATACAATTGCATTTTAAGTTGGTTTCGAAGATATTAACATAAATATTCTAAAACTGTCGCCATCTTGAATGTTTATTAAAAGATATGAGTGAGCGATTCGCTACCATATTTTTATTCGAAAGAGCACTAAAAACTGTAAACGTATTAATTCCATGCATGTCGTCCACCGTGTCTATTTAGCGCTAAACTTTCCCCTATTTACAAAACTGAAAATCCGCCATGAATATTTGCTTTATATGACGTTATATTAAAATACAAAATGTAAAAAAATAACAATATTTCGTGTCAACTAAACAAAAAAAGAAATTTGTAATTACTTGTTAAGACAAAGGAGTTATTAAATATTTTGTGTTTTAACGCCATCTTGAACTACGACGCCATCTTAAAATTTCCTAATAATCTTTTTGATTGATTTTGACACTTGTTTTATATTTGTCTATAACATACTAAAATTCTGAAAAATTTGCGAAATTATTCAATGTTTTATGTTTCGACGCCATCTTGAATAATTGCTTTACATGACATCATATTAAAATAAAAAGCAAAGGATAGTTATTAAATGTTTGTGTTTTGACGCCATTTTGAATTATATCGCCATCTTGAATTTTTCTAGAAATTTTTTTCATTGATTTTGACACTTGTTTTAATTTTTGATAACATCCTTAAATTCTGAAAGTTTACTAAATTAACAAATTCAATGTTTTATGTTTCGACGCCATTTTAAATAATTGCGTTATATAGGGTCATACTAAAATTACCAAAAATGTAAAAAATTACAAAAAATTTTAACTAAACAAAAAAAGATATTTATAATTATTCGTTAAGACAAAAGAGTTAATAAATATTTTGTGTTTTGGCGCCATCTTGAATTACGTCGCCATTTTGAATTTTCTTAGTAGTTTTTTACTGATTTTGATACTTGTTTTATTTTTTCCTAAAACCTACTATGAATCTGCAAAATTTGCTTAATTCACTAAACAAAAATATTTTAATTATCGATAAGACGAAGTTATTCAATATTTTATGTATCGGCGCCATCTTGAAGTTTTCAAGACAAATATTGATTCTTCCTTATTTTATTGTCTCCTATAAAACAAAATATAACATACTAGAATCTTCCTAATGAGCATTGAGAACCAAAACTACACATAAAGTTGTTACAATACGAAAGACTTAAAACGACGAACCTTTTCATATATGCTAAATCTTGTTATATACGCTCTTGATAAATTTATTAAATTAAATACAAAATTAATTCGGATAGTTTATTACTTTTGTGTTTATTATCATGAATTTAACGACTTAATTAAAAAGATTAGATCTTAATATTGCCTATAATGGCAATAAATAAATAAAAATTTCGCCTATTGGTATACTTTTTTACCGGTTGAACCAATATAATTTTACCACCTCAAGAAGAAAAAAACATGTAAACAAACTAAAAACGATCAACTATATGCATAAAGTAGTGTATTTCCCTTTCTTTAAATACAACTAACTATATACATGTTTTCTGCAAACAGATGGTAATTTACCAAACACTTATACAGCATCTTATGGTGCTTTTTATTGGATGGAGTTCTGTTAATCGCAACTAGCCACTGAACTAACAAAAAAGTGTTTTATTATGAACACTCTTGTCCCTTGAAAGTCTTTTTTGGAATATTTGTAATCAGTTATTAGGGTCATTGCATTGGGTAATGATCTGGCATTGTAAATGGTGGAAAATTATACACCTCAATTTTTTTTTTTAATTAAGGAAAGGCTTAAATAAGAAAAAAAACAGATTAGTCTACTCCGATACTAATCTTTTTTTTAATGTCGTTTTCTTAATTTTTCATAAAAAAAACTAAAATAAACTGAGGTTATAATTTTCAGTGTAGATTATTAATCATAAATTAGTTAATCATTTAAGGATTTATTCCGAATTTCTAGTTTAGCGGTTCAAATTTAAATTAGAAATCAGCCTATATGGTCTGTTTAAATCTAATTTTAACGTTTCGTCTAATATATAGACATCATCAGATGTAGAATATTTACAAAAACTTAAAAAAACCAAAACAATAAATTACTTAATGCACGGTGTAAGTTCGCCTCAACAAAATGCACCATCAATGTTTATCAAAAAATAAATATTCAAGGTAAATAATAATAACATCAACAAAGAAAAGGTAAACTCTATTAACTATCAACGTATAAGAAATAACCAAATAGAGTTGCGGGTATATTTTGTGAAATAAATATATAAATTGCTTAGCTTGTTCTCTATGTTCTACCTGTAGGTAAAGTATATGTACAAAAATTTAGATTTTTGACACAACGAAGAAGATGAAGGTTTCTCTTACATTTAGTATAGTTCTCTACCACGACGAAGGAAAGTCTAGATTAATATTGTAGCTCGAATCTTATTTTTGTTCTTAAAAAATAACTATTTACACGTCAACAAAAATAAAGTCATAAAAACTTATTAAAATAAATGCGAGTCTAACCGGAACTATTAAAATTTGTACAAAAACTTGCGTTCAATGTGTCATTAAGTGTAAGAAAATTGCGCAAATTACCTTGTGAATACGCAAGTGATTAAGATTTCGGTGTCACAAAAAAAGTCTTTTTCGCAGGTAGCCATTACAAAATTTCTTTATATATTCGTAAGTTTAAAACCACAATATATTGTGACCTCACCATTTAAATAAAAATTATGAATAATTTTGTGATTATAATAATTTAAATATTTCAACATAAATACAGTCGATAAAATATTTATAAAAATTTAATAATAAAGATAATAATAATGCAGTGACTAATTTTAGTATTAACCCAAGTGATGTGCCTTTTTTGACCAATTTTATTAAAAGTCTTAACTTATTTTAAGGAAACATGTTATAGTGTATAGAAAACATTATTTAAAAAAATGAATTTAAATTATTTAAAAAAAATTATTGTCTATGTGATATTGCAACAGTTGCTGTTAGTTCACCTGACATTATGTCAGATAACAAACAGAGCACCACAATTTGTACCTGGTACAGGTGACATGTCAAGATTTAGCCTATCCGAAAATACTCCAGTAGGTGGACCAATTTATCAACTGAGAGGTTAGTGAGTTTTATTTAGAAATTTAACATTCAAAAACAACTTTTAAAGTCTTCAAATGGATCTATAAAAATGCAGTCTTCTATTTAACTTATTTAAATTTATTCAA
Source organism: Diadocidia ferruginosa (assembly GCA_027564275.1). Classification (NCBI taxonomy): domain Eukaryota; kingdom Metazoa; phylum Arthropoda; class Insecta; order Diptera; family Diadocidiidae; genus Diadocidia; species Diadocidia ferruginosa. Next base: position 12,518 of record JANSTW010119997.1, on the reverse strand, counting down.
ATTGTTTACAAAAAAGTTATTATTTTTGTTCAAAATGCATGCATATAGGGGACCGTGTTATGCATACCAAGAGTGTAAGAAACTTGTTTTTTTATTATTTTATTTAAATGTGTTTTGCCGAAGAATATGCGCGGTGATAACAAAACTCAAGTATTTAATAGAAATTGTTTTTGTATTTTATATTAAAAATCTCATGACACCAATATGATCATACAAATGTTGTGCATTTTTTTTTAATTTGTAAATTATATAATTTTTTTAAAACTTTAATTAAATCTGAAATACTTTTAAGTTAGATTTTCTTAGCAAGTTGATGAAGCTTTTGTAACTAATATCTATATAATATTGCTCAACAAACCATAATAATAAAATTCAAATATGATCACTGAAATTTGTTCACTAAAATGAAGTGATCTTTATATCTTGAAAAACTATATGTCATAATATCAGTATAAGTATTTCACTCAAACTAATAAAAGTTTGCCACTTTGTGAGCAGAGCACTTCAGTTTCTTCAAATTCAAATATGATCAGTGAAAATTTTGCACTGAAACGAGGTAATTTTTAAATCTTATGAAACTATATGTCGTATATTAGTCAGCATATTTCACTCAAACTTCTGAAAATTTATCACTTTTGTGAGTTAATGGAAACCCCAACGCTTCAATTACTTCAAGTTCAGATATGATCAGTGAAAATTTTTCACTGAAAAATGAGGTGATCTTTAAATATTGAGAAACTATATAATTCGTATATAAGTCAGTATTTTACTCGACCTACTAACAATTTATCACTATTTTGAATTGTTGTAAATCAGAACACTTCAATTTTATCTAGTTCAAATATGATCAGTGAGAATTTTTCACTGAAAAACGAGGTAATCTTAAAATCTTGAGAAATTATACGTACCGTCGTATATCAGTCAGTATTTCAATCAAACTACTGAAAAATTATCACTTTTATTCGTTATTGTAAAGCCAAACACTTCAATTTCATCCAGTTCAAGAATGATCAGTGATAATTTTTCACTGAAAAACTAGATTATCTTTAAATCTTCATAAACTGCATGCGCCGTATATCAGTCGTCTTTCACTCAAAATACTAAACAATTATCACACTTGTAAGTTAATGCAAAACAAAATACTTCGATTTCATCAAATTCAAATATGATCATGAAACTTTTTCACTGAAACGAGGTGATATTTAAATCTAGAGAAACTATACGTGGCGTATGTCAGTCAGTATTTAACTTAAACTACTGAAAATTTAATACCACCTTTGTGAGTTATTGCAAATCAGAACACTTAAATTTCAATAAGATAAAATATGATCAATGAAACTTTTTCACTGAAAAACGAAGCGATATTTAAATCTTGAGAAACTAGTTATTGCAAAGCAGAAAACTTTAATTTTATTTTAATATAATCAGTGATAATGTTTCACTGAAAAACGAGGCGATCTTTAAATATGACATCATATATCAGTCCGTATTTAACTTGAACGACTGAAACATTATCACTGAGTTAATACAAAGTAGAAAACTTCAATTTTATCAAGTTTAAATATGATCAGTCGAAACCGATAATTTTTCACTGAAAAACGATGCGATCTTTAAATCTTCAGGAACTTTACATCGTATATTAGTAATAATTTCACTCAAACTACTGAAAAACTTATCACTCTTGTGAATCATTGCAAAGCAGAACACTTCAATTTTATCAAGTTCAAATATGATCAGTGAGAATATTTTTAATGAAAAACTATGCGTAATCTTTAAATTCGAAGAAACTTTACGTCGTGTATTTCACTTAAACTACTGAAGTTATTGTTTTAAAAATATGATCACAGAAACGGGGCTATCATTAACTATGTCTGAAATATGATCTGTTTCAATTTTTCACTGAAACGAAAAGATCATTAATTTTAGATGTATACTACATATTTTGGCCATTTTTACTCATATTACTATCGTGCATCAGTATGTATATTTGAAATATGATCGCACTGAAAATATTTTACTGAAACGAAGAGATCATTAATTTAAGAAAAATATTATATTTTATACGCACTTCTGTTGTATTTTACTTATATTACTCTAAAATCTCAATCAGTCAATATGTTTATCTGAAATATGATCATTGATCACTAAATTTTTTTTTCCTGAAACGATAGGTGAAACCTTGCGGTGATATGACTCAAACGACTGAAAAATTTCTCAGTTAAAGATTCTTAACTCTTGAGAAAATTAACGTGTTTCGGTAAAAAATCTTACGTATTTTTTTCAAAAACGACTAAAATAGTTTCCCTCTCGTAATTAACAGTCTGTCTAAAATATGATCACTAAAATGTTGGCACAACCATGTTTATTTCAGCTTTATTTCACTCAAATATCTAGCAAATGTTCATTTTCGTGTGTTATTGATCTCATCGTTACAGTATGTCTGAAATATGATCACTGAAATCGGTTTACTGTCTAAAATATGATCACTGAAATTTTGAAGTAACCGTGTGTATTTTAACTGTATTTCACTAAAACGAATGGCAAGTGTCCATTCTCGTTTGTTATTGATCTCATCGTTACCGAAATATGATCACTGAAATCGGTTTACTGACACGAAGTGATCCTTAACTCTTGAGAAATGTGTATTTTAGAAGAATTTCACTAAATTACAACAATTTTTGCTAATGACCTCCTCTTTACAGTATATTTGTCTGAAACATGATCACTAAAATGAAGTGATCATTAACGGTTTACTGAAAATAGATGATCAATAACTCTTGTATTTTAGAAGAATTTCACTAAAATTACAATAATTTTTACTTTCATATGTAATGACCTCCTCTTTACAGTATGTGTCTGAAATATGATCACTAAAACGAAGTGATCATTGTGATCATCACTGAAACAATTCCATAATTCTTGAGAAACGATACGTATTTTAAACATATTTCAATATGTATAAAATATGATCATTGAAATAAGGTAATTTAGCCGTATATCACTCAAAATAGTGAAAAATCATCACTATCAAGGGTTAACGATCGTTCCCCTCACTAAAGTTTTATTAAATATGATCCTGGAATGTTTTCATTGAAACAAAAAGATCATTAAATTTAAATTTGTGTTTGTTGCTTAAACGGTCGTAATGAGCAATATTTTTCAAATATGATCACTGCAAATGTTTCACTAAAATGATTTACTAGAGGAATGACTGAAAAATTTTCACTCTAGTTATTTTTGGTCTTCTAAGAGTAATCAAATCAATAAATATTTATTTTCACCGCCTTTAATTTTTTTTTTATTTACAATACATTTTTGTCACATCTCATCTATATAGCGAAATATGTAAATTATTTACAAAATATTTTATATCGTGACACAGAAAATATTCCGTTATTATTGTAAGCGAACTTTAAATTTTTTGTTACTTGCATACCTCCCGTATATGTATAACTTTGATTCATCTTTTCTATAAAAACATCGCTTTTCCATCATTTAATGTGAATAAAATATCTAAATAAAAGTTATTTATTTTTTCAATATCATTAAATAGATAATTATAATTCAATTTGTACCTATAAATCAGCGCATATAACAAGTTACACACTACGAACAGCAGAAATGTTTATAAAATGTAATTAATTGTGGGAAAATATTGATATATTTATGAAATAACATAACAACAATAAATATCTGCGCAAACATAATTGCAATTTATTTGTTTTTATAAATTAACATGCCAGCTAATTAAACTAATAAATTAGCGTTGTTTATTGAAAGCATATCTTCTTGTAAGGTTAATGTCAGCACATGCAAACACGCTTGTATTTCGAAAGATCAAAACTCATTACGAAATTTTTATATTTGTAATTATTAAACCTTTAGAATTCTTATAGGTATTCAAATTCGAAAAAAAAACAATAATATACTGAAAAATTCAAGATGGCGGCTAAATTCAAGATGGCGTCAAATTCGCGTCGTTTTAAAAAAGAAAATTATATTAAATCTTTTTAAATTTATATTGATGTATAGTCGGCTATCCAAAATAAAATTAAAATAAATTTTCTTAAATTGTAATTTACAATTAAATTATCATTTATTTCACGACGTTTCGATGTCAATTTGAAATCATCAGGTGAGATTAAAAATATGATATCCAACTAAACATCAACGTTAATCCAACGAAATCCAATAATTAATTAATTAAATCTTTTTGTTTAAAAAAACTTTAATTATAAATATATGTGAAGGAAAGAAGTAGCCATTTGTAGTTCTTAAAATCACCACTGAAGCGCCACCTGTGGTTCTAATATTTTACTAAATACACCTCTTATGGTAGTAATTTTAAGAACTATAACTTGCTTGAAAAATCTACGTCGTTTGTCCTTTTCTATAAACTATATTAATTTGGATATTGGTTATATATGACATGACTAAAATCGCATACAGTGGCGCTCTAGTGGAAGTTTTTAAAACTATTTTTTTTAATTGTTTATTTATTATAACTTTTGTGTGAAAAAACAGGCTAACGAAATAATATCGATCAATGATTAAAGCAAATCAGTTTTGATTGAATCAAAATTGGATCGAATCAAATTTGATCTCAAAAATTTGATTGTGATTCAGATTATCAGAATCAAATAAAATAAATACACTTTGTCAGAATTTGATTCTGAGCAAGGTGATTGAATCAAATTCGACGTAAAATTTTTCAGATTTTGATTTTAACAATTTGATTCGATCCAAAAAAAATTGTTTTATCGAATCAATTTTTGATTTGCTTTCTGATTTGATTCGATCAAAATTTGATATTTTACACAAGCCTGGAAAAATTTAATTCAAAAAATAGATCAAATTAATTTAAAATTAAAAAATATTTTTTACAGGAACTGACCCTGAAGGAGGTACACTACGGTACAGTATATCGGGACCAGTGTTCAGTGTAGACCGGGATACAGGAGTGGTACGATTACGTCAAGCACTCGATAGAGAAACACAAGATCTGATAGAGGTTATTATAAGCATAACGGGTGAGTTGATTGAATATAAACATTTAAAATTAATTTTACCCTATTTTCTTTTTAGACGAAGGACTATTGGGCACCGAACCCAATACAGTATCATTGCGTCGCGAAATACCAATTCGTGATTACAATGACAATCCCCCGACCTTCAAAGGACGTCCCTATACGGTTAGCATTAGTGAATCAACAAGCTTGCAAACTGAAATAATGGTCAAGCCTCAAATTATCGTCACAGACAAGGACGAAGGTCAAAATGCCGATGTGAATGTGTCTTGCTACAGTGATAGCAACAAAGATTCGGAAATCTGTGACATCTTTAATGTTCGAACGGAAAAAATAGCCGATGGCAATTTTACTGTAGTTATAACATTATCGCGACCCTTAGATTTCGAAACACGTCCATCATACCTGCTAACGTTGATGGCCCGAGATGGTGCATCAGTAAATCCATTATCTGCGTTTGCCACTGTGTCGATAAATGTAATTGATGTTCAAGATCAACCACCAGTATTTATGAATGCTCCGTATTCGACAACGATATCGGAAAATACTGCAGCAGGCATATCGATTTTAACAATTTCGGCCAGTGACGGTGATACAGGCAGTCCGTTGCCGATTTTACTATCATTAGAGAGTGAGAAGAAGGGTCACTTTACACTGAAAGAAATCGGTGAACATGGTAGCGGCAAAGCCATCCTGTACACAACCGACGTTCCAATAGATCGTGAGGATCCGGATATTTTACAAAATGGTGGTGTCTATACGTTTACGATAAAAGCAACCGAACTAATTAACAATGAATTGCCCGGTGACTATGCTTACACTCAAGTAACCATAGTACTGACTGATGTTGATGATCATTTGCCTGAGTTTAATCGAGACAGCTTTGAAATAAGCATTCCTGAAAATCCAGAAAATGATGCACCCTTACCAGGGTTGTCCATCTATGTAATAGACAAGGATTTGGGCGCAAACAGTCGATATAATTTATCGTTAAAAAACGTTTTGAATGCAGATGGTGTGTTTGCTGTTAGTCCCACTCACGGTGAAGGCAGAACACCGATAATCGTGAAAGTTATCGATTCAGATAAAATGGATTTTGATGTTGAGGATGAAAGTTTGAGGGAACTTATATTCGATATTGTTGCTTCGGTTAATGACAAAGAACTGGTCATGTGCCGCATCACTCTGCACCTGCAAGATGCCAACGATAATTCGCCTGTATTTTCGCAATCAAGTTATCGACCTTATGTCAATGAAAATTCACAAATAAATACAAAAATAGCTGACATTTCGGCCACGGACAAGGATAGTGGAAGTTTTGGTGAAATAATGTATGTCCTGAAAGGTTTTGGATCGGACTTTTTTTATACAGACGCCAAATCAGGTGGACTTTATGTTGCCAAAAACCTAGACTATGAATCGCAAAAAAGCTACAGCCTGACTATTGTGGCCATTGACGGTGGTGGATCGGAGACAAATGCCAATCTGTACATAGACATTTTAGATGTAAATGATAATTATCCAATATTTGAAAATACCGAATACACTCGAACGATAAGAGAGGGAGCCACGGACTTTGAGCCACAACTCTATGTTAGAGCCACCGATTTGGATGGTCCAACACAGGGAGATGGTCGTGTAAAATATTCCATTGATTCGGAAAATAGTATATCTGGTCATGTGTTTTCTGTCAATTCAGAAACAGGAGAAATAACAATTATTAAACCGGTAAACTCGATGGACACAGAACGCGGACAATATGAATTAATCATTGCAGCTACAGATTTTGGATTGCCCGCCTTAATGAATACAACGCGTGTCTTAATTCGCGTTGGCATATCAGGCAATCAACGGCCTGTATTTAAAGGACATTTTAATAGTATTGGAAAAGGTAATACACCGGGTCCCCCACGGTACAAGGTTTCTATTCCCGAAATAGCACCGGCCGGCTATAATGTAACTACCGTTACGGCTACAGATCCGGATGGACTTGATTCGTTACTTATGTATCGAATTGTGGGCGCCAATGATAATTTCGTAATAAATGACAGGTAACACAATTTTCCTATTATAAGATTGATGTTAATAGTTTTTTTGATTTTAGAACGGGTTTAGTTACGGTATCAACTGAGGCCAGATTAGATCGAGATACAAATCCTAAATCCTATGCGGTTGTTATAAATGCAGTTGATGCTGGATTTCCAATACCTGAAACTGCAACAACTACATTGTATGTTAACATCGATGATGTAAACGATAAGCCACCAAGGTAAGTGCGGGGGAATTTTTACAGATTTTTTTAAAGGATTACTTTTAGGCCCTGCCGTTTTTTTTTGTTCATATAAATTCGGATCGAGGATCAGTTAAATTTGTCTTTATTGATTTTTTTCGTTTTTTAGTAAAATTTGTATGAAAAAAAAAATCTGCCCTAACTTCAATTTAATTATTTCGGCGAATCTACATCATCATCGTGACCTTTGCAAGGAAGCATGAGGACTATACGTCGTTCTATATTTTTTTAACGGAGGAACCTAGTAATTTACTACGGTAAAGCTTATAAAGTTTAGCCAATGATTCATTTTACAGATTTCATATTTTATTATACAAAAAAAGTACTGTGCAATAAACATATGAGAACATACAAAATTAAATTTTTGTTAAATCTTCCTAAACTATTAACCTTAAGGATATATTCAAGATTAGAAATTCCGTAATTCAACTAATTAAAAAAATAAAAATTTAACTAAAGACTTGAAACGACGAACCTTTTAACAAATCTAAATAAATTTTTTACAGATTCAATCAATCAACGTATCTAACATATGTGTCCGAGAGGACGGCCATTGATTCGGAAGTGCTTCATGTTGCCGCAACCGATACGGATTTGAATTCAAAAATTAAATACGAAATTGTCGAACCGATAAAGGCTGCATCGAAAACAGGTGCTCGGCTTACGTCAACAGTTCCCTATGACTATCAATCTGCATTTAAAGTGCACAATGAAACTGGCATTATAACTGTGCAGCAAAATCTGAATCATGATCTGGCCGCTGTTATTATGCTAACGGTAAAAGCGTCAGACATAAATGCGGCCTACAATAAGGAACTGCAGTTTGACACAGCCGATGTGACAATTTATGTACAATCGTTTAAGGATACAAATCCGATCTTTCGAAATAAAGGATGGACAAGTAATACGCCTACGGTGCATGTAACGGTAAAAGAAGAAATGCCCATTGGCAGTACGCTGTTTACGCTAATTGCTGAAGATCCGGTGACACAAAAGAAAATACAAAGTTTTCAAATTGTCAAAGAAGACCCGTTGCAAGTGTTTCAGCTGAACGACCGAACAGGAGAGATAATATTGAAAAAACGACTGGACTATGAAACGCTGAATACGACAACTATTGTATTTTCTGTTAAAGCCCGTTCGAATGATGGACGAGCCACAATAACAAATGTAAATGTTACCGTTGAAAATGTCAACGACAATAAACCTGAGTTTGATAAGAAGACGTATCGAGCAACCGTTATGGAGAACACCAAATATCCAGAGAAAATTACCGTCGTTCATGCGGTTGATAATGATGCCGTCCTAACCGAACATGACCGACAGATCGGGTATAACAGAATTGTGTACAGTTTATCGGGACCAAATGCTGAGTATTTTACCATCGACAGCTCAGGATTAATTCAAATAGCACCTGGCCAGATGCTTGATCGTGAGAAAAAATCTAAACTTCAGCTAACCGTATCGGCTGAAGATTCGCCCGGTAAACCAATCGATATGAGAAAATCAACAGCTGAAGTTATTATAGATGTGCTGGATGTTAACGATAATGCACCTGTGTTCTCTCAAAAAGCCTATTCGGCTGTAATACCGGAAAGTTCAGACATCAATTCGGTAGTGGCCACTCTGAACGCTGTTGATCCGGACGAAGGTCCTGGCGGAGAAATACACTACGACTTCTTAAGCGAAGATGACGCTAATGGACTATTAAAAATTAATCACCAAACTGGTGAGATTCGTACGAAAAAATCACTTACTGGAAAAGGCCGATCTGAACCTTATGAATTGGTAGTTCGGGCTCAAGATAACGGAAGTCAAGTGCCGAAACAAAAATCCCTCTACACAGACGTTATATTTGTGTTGTTTATCGGTGATGTTAGTTCAAATGATGGCATTCCATTTTTCATATCGCCCAGAATCGGACAAATTGCTAACATAACTGAGGTAAACTTTTTTTAATATTTTGAAACATTTTTAAAATCTCGATTTATAGAACGCAACAATTGGCTCACCAGTATTTCAAGTTATCGCATCAGATCCAGACAATCCATCAACCTCAAGCGGAACGTTACGCTATAAAATCCAAGAGGACATTGAAGACGCAAATTCATTTAGAATTGGTAAGACCGTGTAGTTGGTCATTATTTTTGCAAATATCCTTAAATACTCTTTCCTTTAGATCCAATATCTGGTTTAATAATAACGGTAAAATCGTTGGATCGAGAAATAAAGGCAACGTACAATATAATTCTGGAAGTTGCTGACAATGGTCAACCACCACAGGCCGCCACAAGGGTGCTACGGATTAATGTGCTCGATATTGACGATCATAAGCCTAGATTCGTTCGGGAAGTTGTAAGTCTCAATTATGTATTTTTAAAAATTTTATTAAAAATATATTTGAAATTTGGGAACAGGCTAAGCGGTCAATGAAAAGAGAATATATTCAATTTTCGTTGACCGATTAGCCTGTTTCTAAATTGTTAACATTTATCGTTGAAAAAAGTAAATATTTTATGTAAAATATTATTTTCGTTTAGGATTCCCAACCAGTTGAAATGAAAATTTTAGAAGAACAAGCGCTCGGAACAGTAGTCGGTAATTTGAGTGCAATTGACGAAGACATTGGAGAAAATGGTGCTATCGATTATATGTTCATAGATGGTAATCAAGAAGATCTGTTTACAATAAAAAGAACCGCCGATAATGCTGCCGTTATAACCACAAATCAAAAATTAGACCGTGAGAATGCTTCGTCATATTTGTTGACTGTAAAATGTTTTAAGAACGGCTCCAAATCAAACCTGATCTCTCGAAATTCATACAACAATTTTGATTTATCGCAAATACAAGTTTTTGTAAAAATCGTTGACATTGACGATCATCTGCCACAATTCGACAATCCGAATCCGATATTCGGAATTCGAGTAAATACGCCCATTGATCAATCGATAATAACCGTTCGAGCCACCGACAGAGATCCAGACGCTCTGCCAATTTTCTATCAAATGAAAGAAATTTCATTTATTCCACAATTTTATAAGCGTGAAAATAGTTCAGCCACTGATTTTAATGAACTATTTATTCTTAATAATGCAACTGGAGAGATAAGAACGGGAAAGGTGCTGTCAGATTTTGTCGATGGATACTTTGAGATTATTGTTCGTGCCAATAACAGTATGCTTAACAAAAGATTTACCGATAATAAGCTAAAGATCTACGTAATTCGAGACAAATCATTGCTGCGATTTGTGTTTGGTAAGCCAGCGGTTGAGGTTGAGGGAATTATTACAAATTTTACCAGAAAAGTTCAAGCAGAATTACAGAACTCAAAACTTGAGATAAACATATTGGATACACAGGTGCTTACAAAAGAAGATCAAAGCTTAGATTTCAGTTCGACAAGCTCTTGCTTTCAACTATCTCGCAACGGAATAGCCCTTTCCCCAAATGAAATGCAAAAAATTATGGATTCCAATGAGATAAAGCAACAGCTACTGGAAACCTATGCCAAATATTCGGTCAGCATTGTTGATTCATGTTCGGTGAAACGTAATTTGGCCGTGTCCAGTGTCATTGTTTCGCCGGGTGCATGGCTTGTAGTTTTGGCCATTTTTATTGGTGTTTCGGCATTTATTGCCACATGTACAGCGTGTTGTTTGACAAGAAGGTATGAGTAAAAAGTTTCTAAAAATCCTATTTAATTTTATCACTTTTAGATACAAAAATCAATCAAGAAGATTAATTCAATCGGCAACAATGCAACCGCCACTTCCGGAATCGTATGGTCAACAAGTGTTATATTCAGAACCTATTTATGGTCCATTGTAAAGAGAACTTTTCTTAAAGCTAGGATCAGGTTATATACTTGAGTAAACTGAACCACCTTAGATTTTGAAAAATTTTAAGAAATTTTCTAGTTTTTTTTGAAAAATATAATAAATTGTTCTGGATTTAGTTTACTCAAGAACATTCCAGATCCTTAGCTTTTAAGACTTTAAAAAGAGCATTTTAATATATTTTGTTTTAAATATTAGTATATGTATAATTGTGATATAATAGTGGATTTTTTTAAATTAAATTAAAAAAATTAAAAAATTTGTTCTTTCATATAAAGGTGTGAGCTACGGCTTCTTGCAAGGTAAAAAAACGGGATGCCAGGAGAACTATCGTTGACCTCCTACGTAATTATAGTTCTTATGTTTGACTTTCTTATTATTTCAGAAAAATGCCGCACCGCACAAATATATCAAAAAGGGCAAAAAATTGTAAATGTCTTTAATTACACAAAAAAAAAAAAACTCTATACTTAGTGTATATATAATATATAAAGGTCAACCACACGGAGCCTTCTTACCAGCTTCAATTAATTGCACTTTTCTTCTAATGTGCGTATGATTGCTTTTACGATTATCTCGTAATTATTTCTATCTATTTGTCAGTTCTAACCTGAATATATTGTTAACCTTATCTTAAAAAATTTGGTTCTAGAGTTCTTTCTGAATCAGTCGGCTTTTACACGTTTTGCGATTTTTATGTTGTTTTTATTTTAAATATTTTATAAAAAACATAGGGACGGAAACCAATTTGAAAATAGAGTTGGATTGATTTTTGGTTTTTCCGATACATAATTTTTGTTATGGTTTTGGTTTTGGTTTAACAAGTTTTAAAATTCTGGTAATTGTTTTAGTTTTGGTTTTACAAGTTTTCAAATTTTAGTTTTCGGTTTTATATGTTTGAATTATTTCTTAAGAAAAATGAACGAAAGACGTTACTAGAGCAATTTGTTATTGTTTTCGCCAAAAAAGCAGCTTCAACTTTATTTTGAGGATGAGATTAAACTCTTTATTTTTAGATCTTTAAAATAAAATTTAAATCAAACCCAAATTTTGGTTTTGGTTTTGGTTTTTTTGGATTGTAAGATTTGAGTTTTGGTTTTATAATATTTTTAATTTGGGTTTTGGTTACGGTTTTATATTTGTTTCTGTTTTTTTTTTGGTTTTAGTTTTGATTTTGTGAAACCGGTTTCCATCCCTGAAATAAACTCAAGCTTTTCTAAGAACTTTTATGGTTTTCTCACAAATTAGAGATTTCCTTAAAAATTACCATATTTTTTAAATTAAATAGAACAATTTTTTTGTATATAACCACGGATGTAATTTCCAAATTCCGTGTATATAACTATCTAATAGGGCATTAGA
>JANSTW010119886.1:0-16974 GCA_027564275.1 Diadocidia ferruginosa | reverse complement strand
TTTATTTTTTATGTTTTATTTAAAAAAAATAAATATTGCAAGTTGACTTTTAGCTTTCAATTCTGTATTTTTCGATATTTCTTTTTAAAAAATTTAGCTGCGCGGCAACTTTTTATGATGAAAGAAACTATTTACAAAATTTTAAATAAAAAGTGCAAGACTTCACAAAGTCTAAAATAGCCTGTACACGAACATATTTGATATTTTTACAGTGTCTATTTAATTTATAGGTATATTAAAAAAAAATCTTAAAAATCTTGTCCCCCCCTCCAAGGTTAGACTGAATTGACGCCACTAAATAAGACATTTATTAACTTTATATACCGTACAACATCAATATCGTGTCCTTTACTCTATAAAGCGAGGGAGTATAACGACTATTTTATTCCATCTGATATAAGTAGTAAAATTTTCATTGACAACCATATCAAAGGTGGAGTGTTGTCTGTAACTATAGCACTGGTCATATTTTTGGTGATCAGTTGGGTGGGTTTTTACACTATATTATAAGGATTGAGATTCCTCACCCTGTCAATTCCTCAATGAGGAACCCTATATCCGTGGGTGTCATATCATACGTTTATATAGATCAAAACAAATTATTATTTATCGGGTTGGTTCGTTAGATAATTCAAGTGAGACAATAGTACACTATAAATCGCTTTGTTAACTTAAGCATATCCATAAAATAGAATGCATTTTTTTAAGATTTTCAAAATTGTCTGTAATTATTAATTATCCTAATAATATACAAAATAATTAAATAAAAGAACGTCTACTAACAAATTATAATTTGGCAATAACATCAATCTAAAATTTGAAACCCACAATGACGCGAGAACTGGTCAAATTTTTATTGTTTCCAAAATATATAATACGCGCCATTCAAAAATCTTTTGATAAACAAAAATATATTAATTGACCGCTTAATTTTATAAAATAATTTCAAAGTGTTTAACCGAGTGTTAAGAACACACAAAAATATACTATAATGTTAACTTTTCTCTCTATAGTTATATAGTATAACAACAATATTGTATAATAGCCCTGTGCGATATATCGATATATCGATATCATATCGATATTTTTTCAATATCAATATGTCGATATTTTCTTTCGATATTTTCATTCGATATTATATCGATTTAGGATTGCTCTAGAAATAAGAAATCAATTCGATTTTAAGAAAAAAAAGTCAAAATCATCTGAAAATATCGATAAATGATAAATCTATAATTTTCTTCAAAATACTAACTGTAATCCGAAATAACGATATTTATATAATTCTATTTTTGTATTTCCTTTGAATTGATATTTTTATAAATTTCATTGAACAAAAACTACAAAAATATAAAATAAAACAAAAAATATATAAAATATCGATTAATAGTATTTTCCCTAATTCGATATTTACACAGTTTTCTTAGAAGAGAAAAACACATATCTGAAATTATTGATATATCATTATATATTTTCCGAGATATGATTTTGTCGTTTTCTTTATAGACAATTATAGAAATATCGATATTTGTCATATAAAATTATGTTAAGCCCCTCAAGGAAAATTAAAGAAACATCGATAATAAAATTAAAAAATATCGATGTTTTCAGATATGACTCTGCATGTTTTTCAAGGGTACTGGTTAATTATAGAAATAGATAAGAACTCGAAACCGACAGTTTTATCGGTATTAAATCGACTAATTCCCGTAATAATTTTGTTTTAATATATCGAAAAATATCGATATTTTTTTGGATATCGAAAATATCAATATTTTTGTAATATCGCACAGGGCTATTGTATAATATTAATTATCGCATCTCGTTTAAAGGACAAGGACAATTTAATTATGTCGCACCTTTTTATAATATAGTACACGGATGAGAACTTATCTAAAACAATTATTGATTTTATTTTTAGTTTTTTCTTTTTTGTTCACCTAAAGCCTTGGAAAATAAAATTTTAATTTTGGCTTTTATCTTATTTTTAAGTTATAATATTTTTTGTTTATATTGCTTTTTCTCGAGTTTTATTTATTTTGTTGACAAATAAATTTAACCTTTAGGTTAAACAGATTTTATTTATATATTTATTTAGTATATATAATTAAAAAGTCCTACGTACGCACAAAAACGTCATACTAGCTATATAGATGCGTATCACAGCAAAACAGAAATAGCAAGACGATTTTTTCGTTATTACGCATTAAGTCATTCTAAATGTGGAAAAAATTCTTGGTATATTCAAAGATCACCAGAAAAAATTAAAATGTGGCTCCAGTGACTAGAGCATTCAGCACCGAAGTCCGAAAACTTTCCTCGGAACCGGAATTTCGGTACTGAAAAGTAGCAGAATCGGGTAAAGGGTGCTAGCACGGGCACCAGTGCTTTAGATGCAGAAATAAGTATAAATTCCTACTTAGTAATGTGCACAATTAATAATTAACAGAAACTGTTATTTCGAGAACCCGTAAAACACAAAAGTAAAAAAGCAAAAGTAAGGTAGGCCCGTTAGATCTATCTACTGTAAGTAAGTGCTTTCCCATAGAAAGCGAAGAAATTGTATCTCTTTAGTAATTGTCGTCTTCTAGTGAAACTTCTTTTGAAGAATTCCGCATATAATTTTGTTTGTCTTTATATAAGTATTGTAGCAAACTTCATGCTATCCTTTTTTGTTAATTTAATTTAAAACAATAAGTATGTCTTTCATTCGCAGTGCGAGTTTACTGCTTCTCAAAATCTATATTAAATTAATTATTTCATGTTATTAACATCGCATAGATATTTTTTAGTACCGCGAGGCACATGATTTTGCTCATCTTTCGACTTTGTTTTTTTTTTGCTGAAATACTATTTTATTTTACAAAATTTTCAGCACCGAAAACCGGGAAATTTGCTCATTTCAAAACCGGTTTTCGGTGCCGAAAAATGGCTGGGATTACTCAGAACCGGGTTTCGGGATCTAGAGCGAACTGAATATGGTCATATTTTGTATTTTCCTAAATATACAATTCTATAAGATTGTGTGTTTCTTAATATAATTTACATAAATATAGATATTCAGTGATTCTCATATCATCAAATAACAATGTTAGTGTTTTGGCTTTCTTTTTAAAAAAAATTATTCTCAACACAAAAGGTCTTCTTGTAAAATTATTATTAATTAAAGGCAGATATTTCTTACATACAGCTTCGTAAAGAATTTTTATAAAAATAAGCCTTCTTGTTATTTTTCATTGTGCTATGGTATAAAATGTTCTATATAGACAAATGATCATGATGTTGATAAACTGTCTGGTGATGACAAATTTATTGTGAATCGTATTTTTTCCACACAAAAACAAATTAAATGATATATAATATTTTTTTAGGATATATTAATATATGCGTACAAAGATGGATACATATTACATATACATAGGTACGTACATATATGAAATTACAAATATTATTCATGTTTTTAAATTAAAGATAGGTATTTGAAGCTTTTTAAAGCTTATTTTTTGTAAAATATGTATGTACCAATATAGGTAATTTATTTCAAGTACCTATATATAAAACAAGAAGCAGAACCACCTAGAACCAAAATCCACATATACTTTTACATGAAAGCAGCATACTAACCTTTATTACCGTATAACCTTAAACTGCTAAAAATGTAATATTCAATAATTAAATTTTTAGTAATAAAATATAAATAATAATAATTAATAATATTTTTTTTCAATATACCGTTTAATAAAATAACTTGCAATATCAACCTTAACACTTGCATAAAAGCCTGCATTTTGTCGCCGCGAACAAAAAGAAGGTCATCTTTATTTTGCTGTTTTTAGTTTTTACACTAAACTTAATTTATTATTTGTTAACCCGAGGGCTAATTTTATAACAATAATAATAATCAAAACAAATGTGCAAGCAATGTATATAGTCTTCCTCTTGTAAGTGATATAATATAATAGGTAAGTATACTTGCTGCGGTAAAATTCAACAGAAATTTAATTTTAAACTAAATTAAAATATTTTATTAAATTTATGTGGAAGTAAACTGTTGGGTATGTTGTATAAGAAGGTTGTTTAAGGAAACATGTTTTTTGGCTGTATAGATATTTGCCGCGCTTATACCTTAAAATCATATAAATAAATATAACAATTAAATTTTTACATTAATCAGTTAGTGAATATCATCAAATTAGCATCATGTTACAATTAATGCAAAGGGTACAATATTTTGAAATAAATTATATACATTTTTTAATATTATTTTTAAATTTCAGATAGCAACAATACTCAGTGTTGTGGTTTATGTCAATTGTGATGTATCATCTTTATTTCCTCGGGCACATGTTGCAACAGTATTTGATCCGTCACCATTAACACTGATCACCCCTCCAGTTGAACATATTCCCAATGACAATGTACCATTTAATATACTTAATTTAAATAATGCTGTCATTCCATCTGATACCCTTGAACTTCCATTTGGAATTGGCAACATTCCTCAAGGAATCTTTAAGGGAGCAATTACAAATTTAATTATACCGACTTTAAAGTCTTTACCTGATCTTGTGCATGCTCATTTCAAAAATAAAGGCGATAATGTGGTGCATAGCATTAACTCTGGATCACAAAAGTTTCAATTTACACTACCAAAAGTGGAGGTGGCTACAGCAAGTGATTCGGATGTAACAATAAATGAGCCTGAAATAGTCGCCGTCGAAGAGCCGTCTAGTTCGTTTGAAATACCACTTCCAACAGTTACTGTACAAGAAGTTCCATCCGGTTCATTCGAAACAGCGCCAAAAACATCGTATGAGGTACCACATAGTACATATCAAGCACCATCAAACACATACAATGCTCCATCAAACACATATGCAGCTCCAATTGGTTTCAATACTTATGGTTTACCTAAAAAAGATGAAGAAACACTATCAACACCCATAAGAAATGATAAATTCCTAAACATTGACAAAAATGAGCCGATAATCGGCAAACCGATCATATCAAACTTACCAGGTTTTACAATTCCAATTGAATTATCACCACCGCTAGTGGACACACCAACTATCTCATTGTTACCACCAATACCAATTTCAGAAATTAAACTTCCAACCTTAGCTGACATACCAAAACTGTTTAACAATCAACCTGCTGCCGGAACACCAAACGGAATTGACCAGTTAAGTATACCAATTATTGGACAATCTCCCATCCATTTACCTGTCAACAAACAAGTCAACATTATTGGTGATAAAAATCAATATACGCATGGATTTTCTTTGCCCGATGGCACAAAATTGGCTGAACAAGGAAAACTAATCACTACCGATAATGGTTGGGAATATGTAATTGCAAAGACTGGATCGTATGAATACATTTCGCCCGAAGGAATACCCGTCAAAGTCAAGTGGATTGCCGATCAAAATGGTTTTAGACATTTGTAAAAATTCTTCTAAGTATTGATTTTATGAAATTATACGAATTTTTTTCGTGTGAACGCAGTGAAACTATATAATTTCAATTATTTAGTTCTTGTATATATATTTTTATAAATTAATTATGTTAATTATTATATAATTTAATTTACTGTAGAAATTATTTATAATGAAAAAAATTACAAAATAGCAATTAAACGCATTTAACAATTATACGTAACATATTATGAGCAAACACACAAAGGCATAACGCCCAAAAGCTTACAAAAGCTAAAATAAAATCACACACACATAATATCTTTTTTGTGGCTTGGCTAAAAGCCACTATAATAAACAGTCTAAAAATTATAAATATTGCTAATGGTTTACAATAAAAGTGCATTTTGTGTGCTAAAAAAAGCTTTTGGGCAATATATCTTTTTGTGTCACGTCACTTCTTTTTTATATTTCAATAAAGTTGTAAGAAATGTTCAAAATAAATGTGCCGAAAAATGAATATCATTATCGACCGTTTTTATTTTGAAAAATATAAAATATATCAGAGCATATCCTAGCACTGAAAGTTTCTTGCATCGAAAATGTCTAGCACCGAATTGCCTAACATCGTATTTCCTTTCACCGAATCGCATTGCAAAGATAGTGCCCAGCATCGAAAGTGCCAAGCACCGAGAATGACTATCACCAAAAATAATCCAAATGTAGATATGTCTACACGGCTGATTTGCCGCTACGTTTTATAACGTCTCCACGATCAAATTTAATTTAACATAGCAACCGGCATAGACTAAAGCGAAATGTATGTCAGTGGAAGCTTTTTCTAGCTATCATTTTCTTGTGTCGACTTGTCTTCTTATACATGGTTTTTGCTATCACCATAATGTAAAAAGATTATAGTGCTTTAACGAGCTGTTTGAATGAAAACTAAATAGGTGGCACTGTATGTATTAAATTGAAATTAATCATAATAAACATTTTTTTTGCCGAAATTCCAATTGAATTATAGTAAAAATTTTACCGAAACATGAAAAAATGTCTTGCTTTGTATATGTTTGTACATTGTATGTGTTTTCATTATGCTATCACCGAATGGTCTTACACCGAAAGTGCCCAGCAGAGAATTGCCTTGCACCGAAAGTGTCTAGCAACGAAAATGACATAGTCCTTTTGATATATTTTTTAGAAGGGTAAATTATAGTTATACGGTATAAAATAGTAAAAATACATGAAATGGACTATGTCATTTTCGATGCTAGGCACTGTCGGTGCTAGGCACTTTCTTTGCTAGGCAATCCGGTGCTAGGCATTTTCGGTGGTATGCACTTACGGTGCTAGGCACTTTCAGTGCAAGGCAATAGACAATTCGGTGCTATGCAAAGCACTTTCGGTGCTAGGACACACTCCGACCAAAGTGCCCAGCATCGATAATGACATAATCCTCTTCTTTTTTTATAACTATAACTTTATATCGTATAACTATAATTTACCTTTCGGTGCGAGGCACTTTCGGTGCTAGACACTTTTGGTTCAAGACACTTTCGGTTCAAGGCAATTCGGTGCTAGGCATTTTTAGTGCTAGGCACTTTTAGTGCAAGGCGTTTCGGTGCTAGGCATTTTCAATGCAAGGCAATTCGGTGCAATGAAATTTGATGCTAGGCAATTTAATGCTAGGCAAATTGATAGTAGACACTTTCGATGCAAGCCCCTTTCTTTGCTAGGACATCCCAAATATATCATAAGGCGTATAATTTTTAACTCGCTTCATTTAAATCCAATCTCTCCTAATACAAATTTCAACAAAAATTGTAGTACGTCCTCAAACCAAAAATCGATTTCCTTTCGTTTGTACCAATTCGAATATAAAACATGAAATCAACATTCGAAAGTATATATAAGAATTTGAATGAAAGAAAAAGTAGATAAAATTGTCGTTAAATTTTTAGTCTGTTTCAAAGCATTGTATCCTATACTCTACTATAAAATAGTATTAAGTACTTTTGTTCAGAGAACAGTTTTATCCAATCAAGCTATAATTAATAATTGTATTAGAAAAATAATTTTAAAAGTGGATTGTAATATTTATTATTTTAGGAAAATTAGAACATAAGTTTTGTTAATTTATCCGAAGGTGGCAGTTTAATTGATTTAAGAGAAAATTCATTGCTTCGAAATTATAATATTAAAATCCTCAGCCCATTCATAATTTAACGACTTCTTTTGAAAGTAAAATGGTCCATTTAGTCATGTAGGAAATTTTAGAAATGTCCAAATTTGGTCTTAAATTTCTGATGCACACTTTAAAAAAAAACTCTAAGAATGTAAAATCATTTTATTTATAAAAACATTAGTATGTCTTCTCCGTATAAGCGGTATAAGTTCCAATAATTTAGACATAATGCAGCAAAGCTTCTTGCAAATATTTTACGAATTTTTCTCATGTAAAAAGTGCTTTTGGAAAATGTGGGGATCCTTTTTAATTTTACTAAACATACTCAGGGTGCAAGAAATGATTTTTCTGTTTTTTTTAAATGTTCAATAAAAAAATAATTTGAAGATTTGATTAAAATCCTCAGAAAAAAAGTAACCATAAAAACGGAAGTGACTAATGTTTGCTCTATATAATATTTTGTGTAAGATCAAATGAAATTTAATTAATTTGTTGGAAGTTTTATTAATAATTTTTTTCAAAATTATACAATTAACTTTTATATTTATTTGATTTTACAATAAATAACTTTATCTTTCCGACTTTAACCATTTCTTTAATAACTTTTTCTTAATTAAATTAAATTGTTATTGGTTCGTAACAATCTATTGCCAAGGCAACAGAGTCTGTATTTACCAAGCACGAATGATGACAAGTGAGATCGGTAAAGGGATATTCCAAAACATCGGCTAATATTTCACAAAACTCTTCTGCGGAGAAAAAGAAAATAAACCATTGCCATAATAATTTTTCATAATGCTCCTTAATTTTATTAGGAATCAATAAATTACCTTCGTACGAATAATTGAATGAGTCACTTTCATCGTCAGCACAAAATACCACAATTTCTATATCATTCGGTGTTGGATTGTTGCAAACTTGCCCACAAACATGTCCCACAATTACGGGACGATCAGCCGTATTTATTCCATCGCAAACAACTTGTGGATATGTGCTGCAATCGTCACAGCAAAGGACCAAACCGCACATCAGTACTACTGATGCATAGAGAAGTGTACACAATTTGATGCTCATGGTATCAAGTGCTTAAAAAATTGATTAATAATTATTGACAGTTGACAATTCTGGCCTATTTATAACCAAAAGCAGAGGCACTAAAAAAATATAAATCGTGATTAAATAAGCGAAATCATGTTAACAATATAAAAACTTTGAAATCATATAAATTTTAATGAGTTCTGCCGACTGAAAATAATTGTTTAAATTGTGAAAACTTGTTAACTCTATTTTTTAACCGTTTATTTTAATTGAAGTCACATTTTGATCGATAATTTTTTTTTATATAAAGTTCTCTTTTTACACTTGTCTAAAAAAACTTCTCAGCCCTACTGAAGATGACATATATAGATTTCGAAACGATGTTTAAGTGTGTACGAAAATAAAAAATTTGATTATCTCTTCATATGCTACTAAAATCGTAATAAATGCAGTGCTTCCAGCTCAGAATTTCCAGTACATTAAAGTATACTATTTCTACTTCATCATATTCCTCTATTTAATGAATTCTTATCTGTGATTTTTATGGTATATATTTCACAATTAGGACAATTAAAATTGGTATATATATGATTTTTTGCAAAATCTTATCTGAATATTATCCATATTGTCTATTATTTTCCAAGATTTTATAGTTTAAATTTGATTATAATGCAATCAATTATATCAAGCTGTTGGCAATTTACCAAAATTTTCTACAAATAGTTTAACATAAAATTTTAATAGAATGCATTTGATTATTGCATATAATTTTGTTATGCTGCAGTCATTGTGAGGTCACTAAACTTAAACAATAAAAGAAGAATAATAAAAAAATTGAAATATGGATACAAAGAAAATAAAAGTGTCTACGAAAAACTAGTTGTTCTGCGGGATTATGCAAAAACTATTGTATGCCCAACAGCTATAATACTATATGCTAGACACATTTTTGCAAGGAATTTTTTATTTCAATATAATTTCTATTGCACCGACCCTTCTATTAAAATATGCCGCATTTCTTTTACATTATAATTCAAAAATATGTATATAATATTCTATGGTAATGAGGCAAAAGATGAAAAATCTTTTTAGCAGCAATTTACTATAAATATCATTTTGATTGATTTTATGTTGATTTATTAATAGCTATATACTACATACTTTATATTGTATATGTATTACAGAGTCGTCTAACCACTAATTTATTGAAATATTTAGCATTTTCATTCTAAACTCGTTTTATACTCAAAATTTTAAAAAAATTGATAACACATTTAAGAAAAAATACATAAAACGACATTATACGTTTGCCTTATGTCAACTGAAACAGGAATAATATTTGATTCATATCGAAATAATCTAGTTATAACAACTCTAATATTTAATAGTTGTTTTACGCATTTGAATGATAGAAATTTTTAATAACAAGTCTCTGATGTTATTCAAAATTTCTTTCAATTTATGCAAAAACTACAAATGTTTCGTGAGAACTTAGGGCGTACTGCAGTTAAACCGCCTTTTTAAACCTAAATTTAAAATAACAAAATAAAAATTTAGAAAAATATGAATTATTTATAAATATTGAAAAAAAAATGTTTTAAAATTTTACCTTTATATATTAAATGATCCTCTTCTGAATAGATTGCATTGCAGTTCCATTTGAATATAGTTATGCGATTGTGATGAATACGATGTTAGTTTTTTGCCAATACCGGAGATCGAAACTTGTGAAACTCAAATAATAGTCACAAATTAGGGTCTCAGGGAATTCGCTATTAACTTTAAATTTATAAAAAATAAAATAATTTAATTTAAATTAACACTAAGCATTTTATTTTTCTTACGTACTTTTGAAAAAGATCGCTGAACGATTAAGATTAGCATTTGACAAATTTTTTTTCCTATTCCCAATTATAGACTAGGAAAGATAAAATTCTTTGTATGGGAAAAGTGCACAAATTTCCAACAAAGTGACTCTTGATTTTTTGGTTTATTTTGGTATCTCTAAAAAAAAGTCACAAAAAATTTTACCATTGGAAATAGATTTCTTGACCGGTTTTTGGACCAAATGTGGTATTTTTTTTACTTTTCAGACAACATCCCAAAAACTGTAATAATTACGATCTTGGGATCTATTTATAAGTTATTAAAATTTATTCCAACTTAGGTGAACTTAATTTTTTTGTAACTTATAAAGATTTCGAGATATAAAAATTCTACAATATTATTGATCTTACAATATCACATAATTTTGTGTTTTCTGAGTTTTGGGAGACAAATACTTTTTTAGATATTCTTGTTCAACTTCGGTACTACCCAAATCTATTCTTTACATTATACAGTAAAAAATAAATAAATTACCAATAAAGCGACTCTTCTTTTTTTTTGGTGTGTTTTGGTACCAGTATCTTCCAAAAAAAGTCACAAAAATTTGACCATTGAAAACCGATTTTTTGACCGGTATTTGGACTAAATTTGGTAATTTTTTGGTCATAACATAATTTTTATTTATTTATTTTTTTTTTTTTTTTTACCAATGGAAAAAAATCCAGTAGGTTAAAAAAAATTAACAGCATTAAAAAACCCCGAAGGGAAAAAGCTTGATTCTAAAATAAACAATATAAACTTTATACTTTTGGGTTACAAACTTATAGGATATTCAATTACCCTTTCATTTGACATATCGCATGACAGATTTAGACAGACGGATGGCAGCGATGAACAGCGTTTGTTTGGAGAGTTTGCGGGACTCGCCCCATTTTCGAAGAGGAAGGGGTTTAAAGTTTGTATTTGTATAGAAAATTATTATTATTAAACTAAACTTAACCAAATTAACTATATTCCAATCAAATTTAGACCTAGACGGGGTCCGAAAGAAAACTATAAATACGGTTTTTGTACATTTTTCTTCATATCAAAAAGCTGACGCCGCCCGAACCTCCTGTTTTCATTTAATTACCCCTTGAATTCTGCAAACCCTTAAAACTAAAATTGTAGCTCTTGTCAAAACCTTCCATTTGACATAACACAGCCCCTATATATGTTTATATTTTTCGATATATTTTATACTAACGTTAAGCTCCTCCCATTTTGAAAGGGGATGTGCCCTTTCTTAAGTTTACACTACAAAATTTTTTAATTTATCCCAAAGGAGTCTGAGCGCCGCAAACCTCAAGAACAAAATAAAACTAAAAATTAATATTGATGAAGTTAATAGATAACAGAAACTAACTTAAACATCGCTGTTTAGCCCATATTTTTTAGATAAGATTTACAATATAAAGTTTGTAATGATGACATAAATTATAATTTAATAATTATTACCCGGCAGTTAAGATAAAATGTCTCAAAAGTTATTTTGTTTGTAGTTCAAAATATTCCAAAAATTAAAGCTATAAACAGTTAAAAACAATTTTTAAAATGTACTCCCGAAGCTTTGGAAATATCTGGCAACCCTATATGGAAGTCATTTGGAAGTCATGGGAGTCATATGGAAGTCAGATGGAAGTCATGGAAGTCATGGAAGTCAGATGGAAGTCATGGAAATCATATGTAAGTCATATGGAAGTCATGGATGTCAAGTGGAAGTCATATGAAGTCGAATGGAAGTCATATGGAAGTCATGGAAGTCAGATGGAACTCATGGAACATGGAAGTCATGGAAGTCACATGGAAGTCACATGGAAGTCATTTGGAAGTCACATGGAAGATCGAAGTCATATGGAAGTCGTGGAAGTCATATGGAAGTTATTAGGAAGTCATGGGAGTCATATGGAATTCATATGGAAGTCTTGGAAGTCATATGGAAGTCATGGAAATCATATGGAAGTCATGGATTTCAAGTGGAAGTCATATGAAGTCATAGAAGTCATAGAAGTCATGGAAGTCATGGAAGTCATGGAAGTCATGGAAGTCAGATGGAATCATGGAAGTCAGATGGAATCATGGAAGTCAGATGGAAGTAATGGAACATGGAAGTCATATGGAAGTCAGATGGAAATCATGGAAGTCACATGGAAGTCAGATGGAAGTCAGATGGAAGTCAGATGGAAGTCATATGGAAGTCACATGGAAGTCATATGGAAGTCACATGGAAGATGGAAGTCATATGAAAGTCATGGAAGTCATTTCAATATGGAAGTCAGTGGGACAAATATTTTTCAAGTGATTACCCCCTCGCGAAAAAATGGACAAGATTCAACTCTGCCAAGCAACAAGACAAACAAAAAGGGGGAGGGAGGCTCTTTCCTTATCACTTAAGAGGTAAGCTAACGATTTAATTTGGAAACAAATCTAATGATATATCAGGGGGTCTGGGAGGCGGTAGCTGCTCCCCATGATAAAAAAATTAACACAAAGCAGGGGGTCCGTCGGCGGCAGCCCCTGATAATGGTAAAAGTACAGGAACCGTATTTTTATATTTTTGTCGCCTCCGACTACATGTTTTTTCACTAGGAAGGGGGACCTATCCCGACTCCTAGCAGGGGGTGCGGTGGCAGTAGCTCCCCGGTAAGACAAATAACACAAACCTCGAAATTAACACTAAGCAGGGGATTCCGGCAGCCCCCTAATAAGGGAAAAAAGTACAAAAACTGCTTTTTTCGATTTTTTTTGGACCCGACACGTTTAATGATTTTTCCTCTAGTAAGGGAACCTATCCCGACTCTTAGCAGGGAGTGCAAGAGGCAGTAGCTCCCCGTTAAAAAAAATTAACACAAAGCACGGTGTTCGGAGAACGGCATCCCCCTAATAATTTAAAATGTACAGGAATCGTATTTTTATATTTTTCCCTCGATTTTTCCCCTAAGGGGGCCCTTCGCGATTCCTAGCAGAGGTTGCTAAGAAAATTAACCTCGAAATTAACACAAAGCATGGGATTTTAAGTTTTGGCATCCAAGGAAGTTAATGATGCTAAATTTATTTCGAATTATGACGCAGCGCGCTACTGCCGGGGGGCGCTAATTTTACGGTGGCGTGTAATCGATAGACGATAGGCTAAACGGCTAAACTACACTTTAGCGCTTATGGCCCGAGGCCCTAACCGACCCTCTTCCGGAAGGGGGCCCTTATAGACTTCGAACACCACTTTAACTCTTAGCGCTCTCCCCCCGCTTGGATGTGGGACCGGTCAAAGTTTGGTCAAAATTTTAGAAAAATTGATATTTTGAGGGGTTTGAGGGGGAGGTAAGGGGTGTATGGTATCAAATAAAATGTATTACAAATACCTATCATTTAAAAAGTTAAGACAAATCCAGCACTCCGTGTAGGTGGGAGGGGCAAATACTGTTTTTCATATATTTGTTCGGGAGGGAGGGTCCGTTAGGGCCTGGGGTCATAAGCGCTAAAGTGTAGATTCTCCAATCGATATTCTAATAAACACCTATACGAATAAAAGGTGCTAGCCTAGTTGTGCAAAATACAAAAATACCCGGCTGGACTAAAAATCGAACTCACAACCTCTTGTGTACAGAAATTGACCATAGTCGGATGGGTTTATAACAAGCAATATTACTAAATTAACAAACTTTAATTTAAATGACGATATTATATAAATAAAACAACTATTCTATCTAGAATACGAAATTTAATTAAAAACTACCCAGGTTTTAGGTTATGTTGAGTTGTACCGTTTTACTTACTTTTTTAGCGTCGGGTCACTTTACAGATTCAATTAATTTCCACAATTTAAATTTTAATATTTAGAAGTAATAAATTATCGTATTACTTTTCGTCAAATTATAATATTTTAGGGATTTTTATTTTATTAATTTATTTGCGCCAAAAGCTACTACAATAAAGTACAACAAACTGTAACAAAAAAACAAACAAATTTTGGAGATTTTAAATTTTTGGCGATATCGCGGCCGGCATCGCGCAAATAACGCGATATATGCGCCGATGATTTCGTACTAGATTTTTATTTTTACCGTGCATCCTCAACGCATATTATAAACGGCGCCTTTTTTGAAAATAAAATCCGTGAGCGCACAGTTGCAATTGCAATGTTCTAAGCAATTCGATTCTATAGACACTTTTGGTGCAAGGCGCTTTCAGTGCTAGGACATGCACCCAACTGATCTTCTAATATAAAGTAGAATTACCTATACAGAATAATTACTACCAGGCCAATGACAAAATCGCATAAATGCAGCCCGAAACGTGAATTAACGTAGGAACTCTCTGTGCTTATAGTTCAGAAAAATTCATGAACTATTTCTGAAATTTTCTGAAATTGTCTAAGCGGGTTTGTCTTATTCCACCGAAATGCAATTTTACTGGCCTGACGTCACAATTTTGCCCTTAACAAATAAATAAATAAACTTCTAATATATAAAGTATAAAGGCAAAATTGCAGGAGAGCGAACAGCGTCCAACACGACCCCACCCCTCTTTTTGTATAAGGGGTAATCTGCCAACAAAAATTATGTATGATGAATTTTGGGGAAAACGTCCCCTTTTGGAGGGGAAGGGGCTTAAATTTGTTATGCAAAAAGTTTTAAAATGCAATATTTTGATTCCAAACCTATACCATAGAAAAAATACAAAAGAAACGAAGAAATTTTGAATTTTGTCCTTGCCCCGCGCCTTTTTGCAAATTCGCTGAAAAAATATGGCCAGACATTGCGCAAAAACTTTTTTGACATGTACGCGGCGAACGACTATGCAACATATGTTTTTCGCCAAATATCTCCAGCGGGGATACGGCGAATTTTGTTGTTGTAAATTTTTTCAAACCATTTTGCAGCGTTACATATATATAGTATTAAAATTTGAAACGACGTTTTTTTTTTGTCACTGAACTTTCATTCACAAAGGACAACTTTTTACCTGTATTTTATTCAAAAGGACGGTTCTTTTGTAATTTTCCTATGCCTATATATACTGAATGAAAGCGTGGGTAAATTAAAATTTTTGTAGTGTAAACTTAAGGGAGGACACACCCTCCTTTTAAATGGGAGGGGGCCTAACTTTTGTATGAAAAAATTATACATATATAAATATTTATAGGTGTTGCGTAATATCAAATGAAAGGTCTTGACAAGAGCTACAATTGTATAGTTCTAGGGTTTAGTCCATATATCGTTCTTCCTTCAGCCCGCAAAAAGGGTTAAAGAATTTTTTAGAAGGAACATTTTTATTTACTGTCTGCGAGCTGAACGGAGAGCAATAGACTAAAACCCCTAGAACTATAAAGTGGTAGCTCTTGTCAAGAACTTTCATTTATAAATATTTATTTTTGATATTTTTCATATGCAAACGTTATAAGTCCATCCTCCATTTGGAAAGAGGGTGTTCCCCCTTAAGTTTACATTACAATTTTTTTTGTTTTACCCATATTTCCATTCTATATAGGTTTTACATAAAAAAATTGAATTTTAACACTTTTCCGAACAAACTTTAAGCCCCTCCCCTTCCGAAAGGAGGCGTTTCCGCCAAAATTTACCATACATTTTTTTGTTAAGGAATGAACTTTTATACAAAAAGGGAATGGAGTCATGTTTGGACGTTGTTTATACTCTCCAGCACGTCAGCCCAGTATAAATTAATGCGCTTATATATTTAGACCTATATGTCGACTTGCCTGAATAAATGTAATAATACTATATTTCGGAAATTTAAAATGGGGTCCCACCTGCCCTTTGACCTAGAGGCCCAAAATCGAATTGCAGAGTTTGGGGTTGCGCGGATATGTGTTAACCCTAAAAAAATAAATACACGGCCCTACCAATTGAACATTATTTCTCCCTCTCCTCTTATAATCATTTTCCCCACCACAAAAATACAATTTTTATCACGTCATATCCCCACGACATCATTTTGACATCATCGTGTCGTTTACTCCAAAGCGAGATAGTATAAAGACCAATTTTACCCTTTTTTCTATCTGATACCATGGTTTTCATTGACGGCCATAACTAAGGGGGAGTGTTGTCAGCACCGCACTAGGCATCTTTTTTGGTGATCAGTGGGGCGAACCTCAATTTTGACAAATAAACAGCAGCTTTTCGGTAAAGGTCGAAAACATTACATCTAACGTCTATAATATACTGGCGGGAGGCCCACAGGGTACAGTCTTTGGTCCACTTCCTTATACTATCTACACGTCCGACTTCGCTGAAACGAACCCTTCCCATTCCAACTAAAACTATTTTGTACGCAATGATGTAGTTATAGCAACGTATTTTCTAGGGACGTAATGCGCTCAGCCGAAAAAATAAACATTTTCCTCAATACGAACAACACCCAAGGTGTATAAGTATAGAGTATATAAGGTGTGCGCATAAATTTAGCGGTTCTGAGCGGTTTTGTGTGCTATACACAAAATATATATTT
>JANSTW010119885.1:0-28974 GCA_027564275.1 Diadocidia ferruginosa | reverse complement strand
TTTAGAATTTTTGTTTGACAAAAAAAAACACACGAATTAACAGTTCCTTCGTATTTTTTTTTATTAAACATAAATACTCGAATATACAATTTTATTTACAAACACCTTTTTGTGAGGCATCTGTATATTTATATAGTGATTTTTATAATATATTATCGTTAAAATCATCTAAAAATTTTGGTAAATTTAATTAAAATATTAAACACAAAAAAAATATTATATACTAAGCGTATTTTAAAACATGTTTTTAGATCAAAATTGAAATTCAGTATTAAAAAGCAATTAATGATTTTTTTCTTATATAAACAAATCTTGCAATATTTTATATATAAAAAAGGGCAAACCACAACAACTACCTAAATAAAATAAAAATCAGCATACGAATCACATAATTATCAAACGAAATAGAAATGGATAAAAACTAAAAATTTTAAATTAAAATTATTTAATTCGAAGTAGTATTATTGTCACCTCTATCACATTGATCGAGTATTTATCTGTTATTTTATTATCTGTGACAATTTTGAAAACTAAAATAATAAACAAAAAACAACGTCAAATATAAATCAACTGATTGAATCTATATATTAAAAAACAACAACACTATAATTTTTTGTCTAAACTTACTGAAGGATGACAACAAGGACTGCCATTGATGAATACGCATACGTGTAATTGCGTGTAAGTCTGAAATTTTGTTTGATTTGTTTAAAAAAAAAGAATTTTATCGAATTGTTTTTTCACTCAAAATTATTTTTTTAAAAAAAACATTAAAATTAAAAAAAAACTTAAATATTGTGCACACGACTATATAAAACAATACAAGTGTTTTTTATTTGTTCTTTATATAAATTAAAAAAAAAACTTTAACTGCTTATTAAATTTTTTTTTTAAATAATAAAAAAGACATTTTCTTTTACATTACAAGCAAAAAATGAATTTTACATCAAAACATATTACACATCTACACAAACATAATAATGATGAACATTTTCTTTTTAGCATACCTTGACGTATTTCCAATGCTGATTTTTAGCATGAAATTTTTAGATAGAAATTATACATTACAATATTTAAAAAATGAAAATTTTAAACAAAGCAGTTTTTTCGGGTCTTGATTATAATATTTGTGTTTTTTTAAATAATTGAAATTATTGGTAATTAAGTAGCAGTTATATAGACGTTGACTTTTTCAAGAAATCAAGAAAAAAAAGAGATATAGAATATAAGATATATAAAAATGTGTACACTCGAATGAAACAAAAAACAATGACTTGAAAGTCGCTATTGAGGGGAAAAAAGTCGTCCTCCAAAATATAAAAGTCGTCGTTCCGAAAAAGTTGTCGCGCACTTTGACTTTTTGCTATAAAGCTGTCTCTATCTTTTTTTTCCTGATCAATAAATTGTAAAAATTGTACGTCTCTTACTTTATAAAAAAATCTATATAAAGACATGTCAAAAGACATATACTAATTTATTTCTTAAAAAAAAAATATTTTTCTTTAGGAAAGAATTTAAAAAATTTAAATATAAGATTTAAAAATTTTTTTAAATTAAATTCCCCGAAATAAATTTTATTTCGGGGAATTGTCGTTTCGTTTCGCGGGGAATTGGCGCTAATGTACCTGAAATTAAAATTCCCTGAAAAGTAATTTTTCCAAAACGACAATTCCCCGATATAAAATTAATTTCGAGGAAATTTTATTTAAAAAATTAAAAAATCTAAAATTTTAATTTTTTTAATTGTTTCCTAAAGAAAAGTATTTTTTTTTCTCTTTCAGCTTGATATAAATATAAAACTGCATCAAAATATTAATAACGAAATATTTTCCAAGAAAATCTGCGTGCTCCAGCATCATTAAAGAAAATCTGCGCATCATTTATTAAAGAAAGAAAATATTATTAATGGCCCAACTTACGAAAGGAATGGCCAATTAAATGGATTTTTGTGTTTTTTTTCCTGTACTGTACATACGTATATATGTGCGGAATGTCTATATGAAGTTGCATCCTGTCAACGCCGCATATATTAAATGCATTTTTCCACATATATAAATATTGAGATGGAAATGCGAGTTTTGTTTTTTTGACAGACATGTTTTTCCAATTTTTCTTTTCTAAAATAACTTAAGTTGCATATATATAGACGAATTATGTCTATATACATTTGCCTTCGCGAGAACATAGGGTGTAAGAAAACGTAATTTGAATAAATTTCTTATGATTCTTGATTTCTCAAGAATTTACTTACATTTGTTTTGCTAACATTTTTATATTATCTCACAATTATTTTAACCTAAAAAACTTCGAAAAAATATATTCTACAGACTTTCATGATTTTCACAAAAAATTCTTGATTTTTTCAGAACTTTTAAATTTACTTAAACAATTTCTTTCTGGGGAGTATAATCATTCTATCGTATATAGGTACTGATGAGAGACGACTGTCTATAGAAATATGCGGATGCAATGACAAGACAATTTTGTGAAAATTTGTTGGCCCTACCGAGCCTCGAACCCACAACCTCTTGATTACAGAGCCGTGACGTTACCCACTGTTCCATGTCCATACTGGTTATCATATATATGCAAAAATAATATAGTCACAAATGTAATTAAAAGAATTATTAAAATATATTGTGCATTGTGGTCTATTAATAGGGAAAATATACGAAGTTAAAAATTCATATAGTTTCGAAAAGTTTGTTTTCAAGAGTACTTACATATAATTGTTAAAATAGAACATCTCTATCAAAATGAACGTATATACATCCTGCACAAAGTATACTATTTCGCAATTATAAATTAAATCTCAAGACATTGTTGACTTTCGTATCCATGTGTTATATTTATAGACTTATAATTGGCAAATTTATTTTAAGTAAACCAAGTAGCAGGGCTTCTTTTTTCAGATATATATAGTTAAATGAAGTAAAATGCAAAATGCATCATTAAGGAGACCGCACATCTATAGGCGACTGCAAGCGATAGCAAACGACGCGTCAGTTTTTTAACATACAAAATAACAACAACAAATATTTTTGTATGTTAATGTCGCCTAAGTGTGCGACATCCCTAAGGATTTTGTTCGGATGTTATATTTACAAAATACAAAAATATACAAAGCGAAAATATTACTTATAGTTGAAATAGAGTTCTTGAAAAGTGAAAAATTTGCATTGGAATATAGGTATATAAGTATAAAATCTAGAGATATATCAGTGGGTCCCTGGAAAAAGATTGTAACGTCCAAAAGTTGATTTTACAGAAAATCGATTTAAAACTTTGGTTTTACATAAGCAGCTATAAATTTTTAATTTAAAAAAAAAGTGTTATAACTGACCCACTGATATAATATATTACTTATTTGGTCAATA
The DNA here is from genome assembly GCA_027564275.1 of Diadocidia ferruginosa. NCBI lineage: Eukaryota > Metazoa > Arthropoda > Insecta > Diptera > Diadocidiidae > Diadocidia > Diadocidia ferruginosa. Next base: position 25,597 of record JANSTW010119885.1, on the reverse strand, counting down.
GCGAAGCGACAAAAAATTATGTTTCAAGATTTTTATCAATATTTTAGTTTTTTGTTGTTTTTAAGGACGAAAAATCGAATGCTAACCAAATTTAAAAAAAAAACGATAAAATAAAACAATATGGCGAATTCAAAATGGTGTCAAAACAATGTTTTAACAAAAGTCTTTAAATGTTGGCATATATTCATTAAAATGGCAGTACACTTTTTTTGTGCTTTATTTTAATGGATTTAAAAATATGATCAAGGGTACTTAACTCTAAAAAAATAATTCAATTATGCTTAAAAGGTGGTTATGCTAAACCTTTTTTATATATAGTGAATCATCTAAAAAATTTAGTTATATATGATGCTGTTAGTTTCTGTACTTTAACTTCATCAGTTCGAGAACTAAATTTGTATATAGCTTGTTTAACCTTATTTCAGATTTTATTTCGATTTAAGACTCCAAAATATGTTTTAAATTTACACGGTAATATTGTTTCATTAATTCAAAATTTTTTTATTTAAAAATTTTTGCTTTTACTAATCATTAAAAAAAATCCATATATATATATATATATATGGAGTTTGTATGAAAATAGTATACAAGCTTTAATTTAGGTCAAAATGGTCAAATTGCCGGGACCCATTTTTTTACGTTTTATGATCCCCTGATTCAGAAAAACTAGAAAATAAAAATTGTCCGTCCTCGAAATATTGTCTTCAATAAAGTTTTACACCAGTGATCGGATTTGGCCAAAATTTGGTGTAGGTGAGTTTTTAGTAATTTGTAGTTCTGGTTTTGCATTTGGAGGCTCCCATATGATTTTTTTTTGCTAAAAATGTTCGAAAAATATGAACATATAGAGAAAGTTTTTTACCAGTAAGCGGAATTGGACAAATTTTGGTGGGGATGAGTTTTTAGTTAACCCATACTCTCGCATTGCAATTGGAGTTTATAGGTAAGTTTAAGGGGGGCTCTCTCATAGATTCTTTTTGTAAAAATGACCGAAAATATTTGCATATATAGAAAATATTTTACCAGTAAACGGATTTGACCAAATGTTGGTAGAGGTCAGTTTTTATTAGTCCTATACTATATTAGATTTGGAGTTTTTAGGGCAAAGGTTAAGGAGGCTCCCACATGATTTTTTTCTAAGGAGTATGATTTTAATGGTCCCATACTAGGATTGCATTTGGAGTCTCTAGGTCAAATATAAAGGGGGCTTCTATACTATACTCTATAAGATTCCATTTGAGGTCACTAGGTTAAAAACGAACGGTTTTCGTTTTCCTATCTAATTTTTTATTTTTTTAAATATCTACTAGTTCAAACCTTTTGTTCAAAAAGGTGAACGAATAGAGGATGTTTTAGTTTGTGTCAATTTTCTTATGATAAAATGTAGTAAAAGCAGCATCCCAGTTATACTGGGGGCTCTCGGATCGATTTTTTCTATTGTACAAAAGTAATTAAATTTTAATTATGATTTAATTTATTTAAAGATTAATTTAATTACACATATGCGGCTTATACTTCTATATTATTTTATGCAATGATATATTTAAATTTGTTTGTGATGGAATATACTACAGCAAAAAAATGATCTACAAAAGGAAATACTTTTTAAAATATTTTGCCAAAACTCTCACTTTTTATGGTTTTTTTCTATGTGTTTCTTAAATACTTATTATATGTATACGAAATTGGCAAACTCATTATATTATATAGTTTTTTTTTTGTTTTGTTGATCACTTTAATATGCTATATAATTTCATGATGTATACAACATTTTAGAGAGTTTCTGGCTATATATGTGCAAGTAAACTTATTATTAGATTTTTTAGATTTGGTTATTGTTGCCGCATATTTACATAAATAAAATATTTAATTTTAATTCAAAAAAATAATTTTTTAAATATTTCAAAGATAAAATGTAAATAAGCACCAAAACAATTGAGTTTTTTTTTTTATAAATAATTATTTTTAAAAATTTATATGCAAGTAAAAAATTTGGCAAAAAAAAGAAAAGTGCGAAAAACACGAAAAGAATTACAGATATTTTTTATTGTTTTAACCAATAGATAGAGGAATTGTCATTGTATAAATCTGTGTCGTTTATATGACAATAAAATCGGTATAAATTATCTGATTTTATGTAAAAACTTTAATTTTGTCGAAAATTAGCTCTTAAAGTCATAAAAAGTCTTAAAAAAACAATAAACTTATCAGCGAACAGGGTTGGTCCATCCCTATTATAGCGATCAGACGAACTTTGTACATAACTTCTCTACGTATAATTACAAATATATATTTATATATAATTTAATAATTATTTCCCGGCAGTTATGAAATTATCATGTGTAAAATACAATATGCATTTTCATTACATACAAAAAATCCAAGTATATAATTACTAATATTTTGTTTAAAAATATATAAAAATACATAAATTTTTGCTGACTTGAGCAAATTAAATTGCGAATTTTAATTTTCAAAAATCAAATTTCAATTAATTAATAAATCGATATATTCAATTTTGACAATATTATATAAAAATTAATTAAAATAAAAAGAATATAAAACGAAATTGTGATGCGGCGGTGATAATTTGAATAGTTATAGAAACGGAAGTAAACGTGTATACGTGAATTGCATATTTAAATAAAAATAATTTATCATTATATAATATTTTGAAACAAAACAAATATCTAAAAGATGTTTGTTTTTTATTTAAAAAAAAAAATGTTTAAAAATCACTTTATATATTATACATATAAAAGAAGACACTCCTCAAGCGGATACTGATAATTTTCAATTATAAATATTGTTTCTTCTGGTGATGTACATAATGGATGAAGTTCGAGCAAAAATAAATATTCAATTCAAAAATAAAAAAAAAATTGCTAATGAGTTGTGACAAATTGGTAAATAATTGTATCCAAATAATTTTTCGTTAAGGTTTTTATGATTAGACAATGCGTTGTCAAGATTATTTAGATGGCTGCGGCTTTATTGTTTCTAGGGTCTAACACGAACATTTTTGTGAGAAATGAGAATTAAATTTTTTTACTTATAAGATTATAGAGAAGAGCTTCTTCGAGAACTTCTAGAATTAATAAAAACAAAACTTAGGAATTTAAATATTATCGTATTTAAATTCTATTCAAAATTAGTTTGCTTGTCGGAATAATTTTTGAATTACTCCTTCATCAGTGATCAGAAAATTCATAAGCTCTATATCAAAATTTCGTTATATTTTATTGTTTAGTTATTAATATTATTTTCTGTTCTGCTTCTTTGAGTTACAAAAACTCTAGCTTTGTTATACTGTATGCGAGATATACCATATTCCAGTTGTCATGTAGTAGTTCACGATGAAAATACACAATTTTTGACATTTTCTATTAGATCTATGTTGTACTTTTTGGTTAAATTTATTATATATCATAAATTTTGCCAAATGTCATAAAATTAGATTTTTCCGCATTCAAATGGCAAATTAAATAGATCTTATAGATTTATTTTAAATTATTATTCAATATTATCTCACATAACAAACGAAAGTCAATTTATATTTGAAATTTCCCGCAAGGGTTAAATTGCCATTTATCATTTTCTAGTTATTTCATAAAAAATTAAAGTTCACTTAAGTACAAATTTTCTATTTAATTTTCATTTAATGATATATAAGTGGGTAATTTCAATCAAAAAATTGAAAATGTTATTGCACTTTGCGCGCGATATTATATATATAGAAAATCTATTTTTTGATTATTTTCAAAACATCTACCGCATAATCGCATCGCATTTACATGCACCGCGCGGTGTAAATGAAAAAAAGGAGAAAATTCGTTTTAACTTTAGGTACATAATTTAAAATCTTATACAATGTGTTGTGTTATGTATACATTGCATATTATACATAAATGCGGACACAGGGACGGCTGTAAAATAAAAGCGGACTCAGGGCTGTCGCCGCCTGAGCGTATGACTGACAGCGCGTGTGGGCTGAATGAATATGGGACAGACTGAGTGTGGGACTGACTGAATGCGGGACCGACTGACTTTGTTGGACTGACTGAATGTGGGACATATTAATTTGTGAGACTGATTACTGTGTGGTACTGATTGAGTTAGGGATTGACTGATTGTAAGATTTATTAATGTGTGGGACCATCTAAGTGTAGGACTAAATTAGAGTGGGACTGAATGAGTATGGTAGACTGAGTGTTCATGAAAACGTTATATATGTCCCTTAAAATATCAAAGCTAACCCTGGCAGTATAGTGACTATACTATATATATATAAAGTTAAATATACAAGATAGTTACATTACATTTAACATAATATTTGGTTATATAGGAAAGAAAATACCAGCAAATATACATAAGATTTGTATTTTATCTAACATATAGGTAATTTTACTTATTTTAAAACCAGAAGTAAACCCAAAAATATATAAATCAACAAGACACGCAGTCAGTATAGTATAGTTGCAGTATACTGAAATAATTTATCATCATATATACTTATATGATGTACCTAAATATGATTTTTTTAAGGGCTCACTGGTTAATTAAACCAAAAAAGAGCCGAAACGAAATTGGAGCCCTGAGATTTAAAATTAAATATTTATTTCAGAGTTCCGGCTAAATGTTTGAATGACCATTAGCAGAATGGTTGATTTTCTGAAATGAAAATCGCACAAATCACATCTCTGATATTTAAATACTGCAGTCCAAGACTATACATAGACGTCGATACAATCAAGCATTGTATGACCAAAGTCCACATACTTCGAGCAAGACCAAAGCCAATGATCAACGGTATCGTAAGTACTACATTCTTCACATAATGGCGACTCAATTATGTTTATGCGATTAAGATGATCCTTTGAGCGTATATATGGTTCGCAATAATACGATTGAATATAACGATTACTGAACGATGTATATCCGATTTTTTTAAAACTATGGTTTTGAGCATATCTTCGGCAGAATCGAAAAGCACCCTCTTCCGAGATTAACATTCGACCAGGCAATTTGCCAATCATTTTTCATGCGTTTTATTGGATGAGCTATGTAATTATGCCACTGTGGATCTCTTGCCGGAAGTGTGGTCCACTTAAAGCCGCCGATTTTGCTAATTCATCAGCATAGTCGTTACCAACTTTATTTGAGTGAGAGGGCATCAACAAAAATTCTATAACGGAATTCGATCTTGGCAGTTGAAATATTAATTTCCTGATTTCACAAAAAAGCCTTGAAGTTTTTGGCGTCACCCGAAAGCAATCAATTGCTTTGAGAGCAGATAAGCTATCAGTAACTATTAAAGACTCACCAACGTGATGATGATTACTGATATGTTGACACGCCATTAATATAGCATGTATAGTTCCGCATAGTAAATTGTATAAGGTTGACTAACTTCATGCCTTCCTTACAATTATTGTTGTGATAAAACGCACTGCCCGTGTTATTATCCATAACTGACCCCTCTGTGTAAAAAATGAAATGATTTTGCAAATTTGATAAAACGCGGTTAAAGAAAACAGGAGCTAATGTTGGGTTATTCTGTTCACCCACATGACATGGAAACATGTTGATAGATGGTATTTCCAACTCAATTATCGAATATGCCAGTTTTGATATATTATTGTCCGGTTTTAGATGTCGGATACTTAACAGTTTGGACCTTAGCAAGTCATTTGGACCAGACAATGTCCGAAGAAGGAATTTTGAGTAAATTGCATTAAATCGTAAATCAAGAGGTTGAATTCCAGCAATAACCTCAACAGAACCGGTGTGAGTTGAACGAGTTGAATAAGACCGAGAAAACTGCGAATACATTTCCATTGCAAACGTTTTAGCTTTTTGAGATGGGTTTCCGCAATACCAGCAAATGCGAAGCAACCATATTCCAATGTAGATCGAATGGTTGCTCTACAGATAACAGTCATGACATATGGATCTGCATCTCACCAAATACCACAAACTGCTTTTAGAAAATTAAAGCATTTCTCACATTTCTTTAGGATGTATTCTACATGTGCTCTAAATAGACATTTAGAGTCAAAGAGAATTCCTAAATAACGAAAAATTACTCGACAGTATATATGATTATTAGTGACGAATATTCCGTATATGGAATGTATGTCATTCTTCCAAAACCGTAAAATAAATAATAAATTTATTAAATGCCCAAAATATTTTCGTATGCATTCTTAAATTGAAATGTTAATACAACTAAACCAAAATCCCTCAAACAATGTTTTCTCAAATTAAAATATTGACTTCTCAAATGCCTAATATATGTATCAGAGGCACATTTACACAAAGTTATCCAAGAAAAAAATAAAATAAATCTAAATATATTAGAAACATCCCAACTTTTAAAACGAGAAATTTAATAAAATAAGGGTTGGACATGAGCACCACGTGTTATTTTGTGATTATATTTTATCAACATTAATTATTTTCGCCACCCCCTCCACTTTTATCTCTGCGATAAAATATTTTATTTTTGCAAAAAAAATATTTTGTATAGAAATTTTCAAGAGACATCAACATGGCCGCGATGATATTCTGCTGTTGGTTTTGATGCTGCTCCATTAAAATACAATTTCAACATAACATGTAGTTAATTTTACACAATTTTCAACCACATGAAATTGATATTGATTTTACAGATCTTGAGGTGTATTTAAACAAATTTGCTGTTGATTTGAATTTTGCAGTAGACAACATGAAGTTTTTAAAATAACATCGATCTTTTCTCTCTGTGTATGGAATGGACTTGCTTTTTTGATATTTTTTTTTTATCAAATTAATTAAATTGTAAAAAAATATTTTAAATCTTACAGTTTAGATGAAAAAAGCTATACTTATTTACCCATATTTGTCCTACAGTTTAATTGATTTAGTTAAAATTGAATATAAAATTACAAACTTAAAATGGCTTCCTCACAGAAATTGTTCACGCTTCGTACCTATATGATAGTATATATTGAATAATGTTAAAAGTAACTTTGTAATAGTTACTAAAAGAAAAGCTAACTAAAACATTTCTAAAAAAAAAAATGAATGTAACATTTTAATTGTCTCTCTCTCTACATTATAATAATTTAAAACGGTTTACAAAAATCTTTAAAATTTTATGTACATTGCACAGACTAAATAAAAATCCAAATTTTCTTTCTATTTTACACACACAATGAATTCCGAATATTTAAGGTATTTCTAAACAATACACATAAACGCAATACACCACATCCAATTGGTCATATAAAATATATAATAACGAGAAGAAACCAATCTGAATTGAACCACAAAAAAACTAACTTTTTATGAGTCTTATTATTATAATTACATGAATATATGAGTCAGGTTAATGAACTGGTATGTGCAATTAATTTTATGGGCAAGCGTACGCGCTAATTTTACCGGCTTTCAAAAGAAATATTTGTTTTGACAAGTTCATTAAAAAAAATTACATATTTTTTATTTGCAACTTGTTCAAAAATCATAAATTATTTTTAGATTTTATGATTTGTTTTTTTGCGCTTTATTTATAATGAAGGTTTTCGACATATATGTAAAGTACACCATCTCAGCTGATATAGTGTGTGTTTATTTATAGAAATCGAGAAATTGGTTAATTCTTATGCTTATACTGAGGCAAAAGACTATATAAAAATGTATTATAATAAATAGAAATAAGCTATACAAAGTTGTCCGATTGCTGATGAGATTATTGTGAAAACGAAACAAGCTTTATAAAATCGCTGTAAAATCGATATTTTTGGGATTATTCCAGGGACGGAAACCAATTTAAAAATGAAGTTGGTTTGGTTTTTGGTTTTTTCGATAAATAATTTTTGGTTTTGGTTTAACAAGTTTTGAAATTCTGGTTATGGTTTTGGTTTTACAAGTTTCCCAATTTTGGTTTTGCTTTTGGTTTTCGGTTTTATATTTTTGAATTATTTCTTAACAAAGATGATCGAAAGACGTTATTAAAGCAATTTTTTGATCGTTTTCGCCAGAAAAACAGCTTCAACTTTAATTTGATGATAAGATTGAACCTTTTATTTTTAGATCTTTAGGTTTTGAAAAAAATCATATCAAACCCAAATTTTTGGTTTTGGTTTTTCGGATTGTAAGATTTTGGTTTTGGTTTTTTAATATTTTTAATGTTGGTTTTGGTTATGGTTTAATATTGTTTTTCTTGTTTTCTCGTTTTTGGTTTTTTTAAAACCGGTTTCCGTCCCTGTATTATTCACCATATTAAAATTTAATATTGACATAAATATGCGTTCTTGAAACTTATATAAAAAAATATGCATTTTAATTTACATCAAAATTAAGTAATATACCAAATTGTAATATTTTCATCTTTTTAATTGTGTATAGACGGAGAGAAATAATTTTTTTAAATCAGAAATTTTTCTTTTGGCTTGATTTTAGTGTATAAATCCATAATCTATTTACTAAAATCAAGGAAATAATTCTCAAGAAAAATATTATTTTATACAGAAGCGATAAAAAAATATTAATAAACACAAATTTAGCGATATATATAATTACCTTTTTAAGATGTTTGTTAACCCATTTTGTGAATGTTTTCTTTTGAATTGCATCTCGTTCATCTATTTGAAAAAAAAAATCAATTAATAAATATTAAATTATTATTATTGTTTAAATAATATATCAAAGTATATAATTATATTAATTTGTATGTAATCAATATTTATTATATAATATTTTCATTTACTACTAATTATTATTATATAACGACAAGTTACAAAATATCAATATTATAATAATTAAATATTAATTCTCGCAGCGAGGAGTATATCAATAATTGTGCGGTTTTTTCTATAAAATATTAACTAAAATGTATTATTATATAGAGAATGTTATGAAAACTATCATATAAATAAAGTTTTGTGGATGCTGCAATGCGTCAATGTAATATCTATAAAATGTAATTTACAACCTACAAGATTTTTTGTTTATTACACTTTGCAAGTAACACGTAACAGGGTGATTTATTTATAACATAAGAGTTTTTATAAGTTTTTTTTTTATTGTTTCACAAAATCATTTCATAAAATATGTTATATATAATTTTTTCGAAAAGGTTTAGAAACTTCGATACACTTTTTTCGAAGTTTTAGAAATGCTAAGAAAGTCGATTGTCTTGTAGTGACTTTTGGAAGTCTTTAGACATCTTTCTGTAAGTTATATATGTTTCAAAAAAATTTCAAAAAAATTTCAAAAAAATTTCAAAAAATAAAATATGTTATAACAATTTTTCGAGAAGGTTTAGAAACATTGAGATAAGTTTTTCGAAGTTTTTGAAAGCCCCGAGGAAGTCGGAAGTCTTGCAGTCACTTTTGGAAGTATTTAGACACCTCTACATATGTTATATATGTTTCACAAAATCATTTCAACAAAATAAAATATGTTATATAAATTTTTCGAGAAGGTTTAGAAACATTGAGATAAGTTTTTTGAAGTTTTTCGAAGCCCTGAGGAAGTCTTGTTGTAGTTGGAAGTCACCTCTATGGAAGCTATATATAGATGTCTTTGAAGTCTTTTTAATAATTTTAATAATTTTAGATTTTAAGAAGACTTTCATTTTTAAATGACTTCTATAAGACTTAATGCATTGTAAAGTAGAAGTCTTTGAAACATAAAATCATAATTATTAAAACCTAAAATTAAAAAAACCCAACAATCGCATGATGAACTAAGATATTTTTTGTCCCAATTAGAAATTGTCAAAAAAACAAAAATATGTCACCCTTTAAATCATCTATATATTGACAGATAATACACAAAGCTATATAAAAGAAGATATTTGTTTTTTTACTATATAATGTTGCATTATATTAATATTATTTTGAGTAAACAACTAATCAATTTGTTTTATATATATATAAATCTTATATATTAAGAAAATTACGAGTTTTCGCAAACTTTTGGAAGTGATGTTTTAATTATTATTTTATTTTAATCGTATAAACCATTTTATAGAAAACAATTTTTTTGATGAGTTCATACGATTAAAATCAAAAAAACATAATAAATAAAACATGACTTCCAAAAGTGTGCGAAAACACGTAGTTTTCATCATATTGTACACAAGTAATAATAATAAACAAAATAGAAAACCTTAATTGTATACCACACAGCACACAATTAATAAATTAGGTAAATTACAATATATAAAGACAAAAAAAAACAACAACAACACTAATTATAAATATTAGTTTTTTATTAAAATTTATTATTATTAAATTATTCAAAAACAGCAAATGAGAATTAATATTTTCCCTTGGTTTATTGTTGAGTGTAGTAATTATTGTTGAGAAAAAGATTTTTCTTATATTGATTTTAATTGAATTTTAATATAAAACAAAAAATTGCGTATAAAACCTTCTCATTATAATTTATATATAATATATGTAATTAGGTTAATTTATTTAATTTTTTTTTAAATCAATTTAAATAGATATAAGGAAAAAAAATTAGGTGAACTTTTGTTTTGACTGATAAAATGCATCACTTGAATAGACAATATATACTTTAAGTTGACAAATTAAAAAAAAAAAAGATATCTGCACAACGTTTCCAATAAAAAAGATGGCAGAGATATTCAAGATGGCGGCAAAAATAAAAACGATTTTTAATATAAAAATTACCATATTTTTTTGAAATTTTTTAACACTCGATAGCTTTAACATTTTGTGGATTTTTTTGAAAAGTAAAAGAAAAATCTTTTTTATTTAAGATGGCGACTTTTGATACATTTTACCCTGCATAAGCATATAAATTGTAAATCGATTTTTATAAACATTTTTTTTGTTAGGAAAATGTAAAATTTTCAGAAAATTTATGTTTTTAGACAATATTTTCAAAATGAAGGATTTTTTTTTGCGTATAAATATATACTAGCTTTAAAAAAATCAAAATAACTTATTAAAGATGGCGGATTTTAAATCATTTCTTTGTATCTGCGTCATTTATTTACCGATTTCCATGAAACAAAATCAGAAAAATTAGTTTTCATAAATAAAAATGGTGACTTTATTCAAGATGGCGGCTCTTGAGACTTTTTAACCTGTATCTCCAACTATTTATGAACAGATTTGATTGATTTTTTCCTCTATATATACCGTCAAACATATACAAGGTTATAATTTTCGAAAATTGTTAGTAGCCCAATAAAGACTTCCTTTATCTTTCTATATCATCACCCATATAATAAATATATGGGTGACCTTTCATCAATATTATAAACAGAATATAAATATAAAAAAAAATAAGTTTTTTACAAAAAAAACCATCAAATTCCAATAGTTTTATTACTTCTTAATTGGATTACGCGACCAAAAAAATTGTTTGCTTTATTGAAAATTGTAAACCAGTTTTTTTTTGCTTGCCAAAGCAGACAAAAATATTGACATAAATAAAGGACTAAATATTATGGTAATATATTCAACTTAATAAAAATAAAATCACACAGAAATTAATTAGTTTTTTTTTGGAAAGTTTAATAAATTTCTGGAATTGTGCGGTTATAAAATATTGATAATATTTTTTCTGCTGTATTGTTGTAATTTATAGGCGTTTTTTTAATATAAAAATCGTTAAAAATCGAAAAATGGTACAAAAAAATCATTTTTTTTAGTATAATTGATGTCTACGTTTAAATAATTGTTTCCCTATATAAATATGCTACACCATACAATTCACTTAAATTTGTTTTTTTAATATTTAAAAAAAAAATGACAACTGAAACGACTGATGGTATATTGTTGATTGTGATATTTTTTATAAAGTTTATAAATTTATGTTTTTGGAAATCGAAAAATTTTTAGAATAAAATTGTCGTACGCGTTTAGTTCTTTTTTTAATTCGAAAATTTAAACAACAAAATTAAATGTAAAGCTCAATTTACATTGCACCTTTTTTAACATATGTCTCCTTATGTTTGTGTCTAAAAAACCGACTTCTAAACTACAAATTTAACAAAAATCCTTTTTTGTATGATAAAATAAATTCTGAAAGCAATAACTATTAAAAAATATTTTAAAATTTGTGTCACGAAGACTGTTTGTTAGACACAAACATAAAAAGACATATTATGTTAAAAAAAGTGTAGTGTAAATTGAGTTTTATATTATAACAATATATAGGGTAAAAATATAGACATATTTTTTATACTAAAGAATATTTTTAATTTTTGGGTAAAACTATCGATATAATTTAATATATGCGAGGATATAGCAGGTGATCATATATCATTATAATATATGAGTAATTAACATTTGCTTAAATTATTTTAATATCCTCAGCAGCTGCTATATATGACAAACACTTGAATTCCACTATATTTATTTAATAATCACAAACCAAAATAAATCATTACACAACAATTTTGGTGTTTTTTGTATGAAATCATCCAAAAATGATCATCAATATTATTGATTTATACAAATAAATTAAGAACAAAAAATTGTTTTTTTATGTAAATATAAATAATAGAAACTTATTGTGTTTTTATGTTTAGTATGTCTTTACGGTTCTTTTATATAGAAACATAATATACTTTTTTTTAAGTGTTAAGCTGGGTGGGAAAAAATTTTGTATTTCTACGACAATAGGGAAAAATTTGCATAATGCTGGTTTGTTATGTGGACGTCTCTGATGTCAAATTTCAAAACGGTCTAATAAATTCGAAATGTTTATTTTCTTTTTCCACAATAATAATGTGAATTTCGACTACTAATGAAAAAGTATAAAGATATTAAGATTTAAAAATACAAAAATCATAGGGTAAAAGAACCAATAGTAGCCTATTATGTATATACTTTCTGATTGTTGATCTTTGATAAAAAAATGGATGATCTTTGATACATAAATCGTAAAATTACAAGATTTTATCATTGACTACTTTACTAGATTTAATACATGGAAATAAAGTATTACAACTTGGAAATATTACCCTATAAATATATATCTAACTTTTTTACATTAAAACTAAATATTCTAGAAAAAAAGGTCTGCAGTTGTTTATTTTAAAACGATTTCTTATTCATAAATATTATTAAATCAAACACAAATTATGTTAAAGGTATAGAGATAAATAAATGTGAAATATTATATTTTATATACCGGAAATTAAAAACATGCTCAAATCAATGCGATAAACAAAAAATGGTTTGAACACAAAAAAAAATCTTGCAGTCAAAAATTTAATCGGTTATTGCCTCTAAATCATAAATTTTTTGCGCAAAAAACCTATGACAATTTTAAGTCAAAAATATTGAAGGACAGGGTAACAATAATTAAATTGAAATTGGAAACGACTGCAAATTTAATAATAAATTTTAAGAAATTTATTATAAGATATATTTTAATTGATCAATGAGTAACACAATTACTAGAGAGATCAAATTATAAAATTTTAGATTTTTGATCTCATTATAATTAATATTCTACTTAAAAATGTTACCACTTTAAGACGGCGTTTATATACGCATGTGTATATATTTTCTGCATGTTTTACTGTCTTCCGCACATCGTTAGGGGATGTAAAAAGACTACGATTGCTATAGAAATTAGTTTAATTTGTTCATTTTTTCCATCAAAATCGGTTTATTTTAGATTTTGAAAAAAAAAGTCCCAATGTATAGTCCACCATTTTTTTGTCTGTTTTCCGACTATTTAAGAACTCCAGGAATTCGTTAAGCAATCGTTAGGGGGTGTAAAAAGACTACGATTTCTATAAAAATCAGTTTAATTCGTTCATTTTTTCCATCAAAATCGGTTTATTTTAGATTTAAAAAAAAAATCCCCATGTATAGACCACCATTTTTTTTGTCTGTTTTCTGACTATTTTAGAACCCCAAGAATTCGTTAAGGAATAGTTAGGGTATGTAAACAGACCGCGATTGTTATAGAAATCAGTTTAATTCGTTAATTTTTTTCATCAAAATAGGTTTATTTTAGATTTTGAAAAAAATCCTTATGTATAGACCACCATTTTTTCTGTCTGTTTTTTGACTATTTTAGAATCCCAAACCCCGTCTTAAACATTTGGTGACATATAATGATTTTAAGTCATAAGTACCACTTGATTAATTAATATGTAGTCTTGAGCATTATAATAATTTAAATTTAAATAAAAAAAAAATGCTTCCATATATATAATATACTCAACATTTTCCCGCTTCGTGCCTATCTCTATTTGTAAATTTAACATCGATTAGATTATATTTGTTAATACACAAAAAAATAGCAAACATCACAATAACGTCATCAAATATTTTATAATAATTATATGTTTATAAGAATGACATCATGAAAAAAAATCAACTTAAAAAAACACTCGAGTTAATTATCGCTGATTTATAAACGTCCGCATTTATTATATAAAAAAAAAACAAAAGGTAAAAATCTAATAAAAACACACACCAAGATGCCAGCAAAACATAAGCCAAACCGCTTTTGTTTATTCGACATACCTGTAATATCCCAATTTTCAACAAAAAATTCCCATACGCTCATCGTACCTTTAAACTGTGTCAATGCATCTTCATATCCACCTTGACTATTGTTGTTGTTATTTGCATTGCTGCTATTGTGGCTGTTGTTCAAGGTTGAATTCGGCGATTGACCATTGAAGCTAGCATTTGTTTGCTTTTGCTTCTTCGACGGACTCGTCGACGGATCATAATGGTTTGACTCAACCGATCGATTGCGTGACGAACTTTTTAGCGTTGACGATCCATCGTACAGTGCTTCGCGAGGATCAAAGCCCAATCTATCCTTGTAGTATGATTGAGTTGACATTTTATTTATTTTAATTTATTTTTTAATCACAAACAATTACATTAATGGCACACTTTTTTGTAAAATCTTTTCTCTTTTTTTCGCTTCTGAATTTATCACACACAATTTAAATAAATAATCACATTTTTTGGAGGGCCTATATGCCACTCTCGTTCTCGGTTTTTTCACTTCTATCAAATCTATTATTTAAAATCTTTTTTCGACATTTTTTCTTTCGTTTATAAATAATAATTTACGTCACCTGTTTCAATTTATAAATTAAATATATAAGACGAAAATCAATTATGCAGGTAATTTCAAGAAATATAATATGGCTCATATAGTCGTTTGAATATAATAATACAACCACAGCAAAAAAAAACACACTTTATATCTTAAATTCTTAAAGTCTTCTCATCATCAGAATATACAAAATGTTATCGGTGTGGCATAATAATATAGAGAAGAAGAGATAATTTTTGGTTTCTGTTATATATATTAAAAGAATCAGAGATGAGAGGTATACTAAAAGGTATACAGGTGTATTTGTGTGTATAAATGCAGTGATGTATATTATATGATCATTGATTCGAAGAAACTATAGGATGGAGTTTTTGTTAAAAATGTCTGTCAAGTTGAAATGTATTTGGACAAGAATTTTTGTTCAGATACTTTTACTTTGATTTCTACATTTTCAAAACAATATAATTTAAAGATTATTATAAGATCACATGATCTACTTATTTAACTGTTTTCATATAATATGATCATTGACTGGCATATACTTGTTACAATTGTGTATTATTATGTTTCTATGTGATCATTTGAATCAACTTGAATGTTATTCTATATGATCAGTGATCAGTATGAATTGGATTGTATATATTTGTGTTGATCAGTGATCAATTTTAAGTATATTTCTATGTGATCATTTAAAAAAATATAATTAGAGGTTTTTCGAAGCAATATATATATATATATATATATATATGATCAATTTAGCAACTTGTATACATTTATATTATTATTAATCTGTAAATAATTCTAAAGTAATATGTATGTTTCTATGTATGATCACTTCGAAGCAACTTGCATACATTTCTGTTTAATCAGAGATCACTTTGAAGCAATATATATATATATATGATCATTTTCCTTCAACTAGCATAAATTTCTAAATTATCAGTTATCACTTTGAAGCCATTTATGTATAATAATTCTGAATAATCAGAGATCACTTTGAAGTAATATGTATATTATGATCACTTCGATGCAACTTGCATAAATTTCTGTTTAATCAGAGATTACTTTGAAGCAATATATGATCACTTTCCTCCAACTGGCATAAATTTCTAAATTATCAGTGATCACTTTGAAGCAATTTCTATGTATAATTCTGTATAATTAGAGATCACTTTGAAGCAATTTATATGTATAATTCTGTATAATTAGAGATTGCTTTAAAGCAATATATGATCACTTTCTTTCAACTAGCATACATTTCTAAATTATCAGTGATCACTTTGAAGCAATTTATGTAAAATTCTGTATAATCCATGATCACTTGGAAGTAATATGTATATTATGATCACTTCTAAGCAAATTGAATAAATTTTCGTTTAATCAGAGATCACTTTGAAGCAATATATATGATCACTTTCCTTCAACTAGCATAAATTTCTAAATTATCAGTGATCACTTTGAAGCAATTTATGTATAATTCTGTATAATCTATGATCACTTTGTAGTAATATGTATATTAAGATCACTTCGAAGCAACTTGAATAAATGTATGTTTAATCAGAGATCACTTTGAAGCAATATATGATCACTTTCCTCCAACTAGCATACATTTCTAAATTATCAGTGATCACATTGAAGCAATTTATATATTATTCTGTATAATCCATGATCACTTTGAAGTAATTTGTATGTATTTCATTATCTTTGAATTACTTCAAAGTGATCATATTTCTATGCGATAAATTTTAGTAAATTACTTTATATTTCGCATAATCACTGTTGCACGCAAGTGATTAATTTTGTTTTACTAGTAAAAATTTAAAGTACAACAATTTCCTCAAATTTGTTGTACAACTAAATAACGTGCATAATCCGCTACTGCTTCACGTATATACACACTAAAATTGATATGATCATCAAATGTGGTATGCACAAAAAACGATAAAATTATAATTTATCATAATATGATGTTTTTTTTTGTTAACGATTTTTAATGCCTTTTAGCAATAAAATAAAGATTTTTTTGCAACAGAACAAAAAAACTTCATATATATGCATACACCTGACACGGTGAGAAAAATACCAACACGATTGGCGATTATCATGTATGGAAACAAATATTTATATTGTCGCGTTATTGTGTCATTAAGCTGCTGATATATGCGTTTTTTAAAAAGTAAAATCCAAAAAAAAAAATATTTTTTTAGATCTTTATAGAATACGCAAAAAAGGTCTTTAACTGCGATCGATGATTAATACGAGCCGTTTACAAGCTTTCTTATTAGCAATATCAAACACAACATTCGCACGCATACACTTGCAAGTCAAGGTTGACATAAAATTTATAAAAAAAAATGTAAATTTGATTATATCCATATGAAGGTAATACACAATATTTTTTTTTCTTTACACAAGTTAATTTTTTCTACAAATTTGGAAATTATATTTAATAATACTCTGCTATATAGTGCGACCGTGTCACATACAATAACCAAAAATTAATTATAAACTTTTTGGAGAATCGAAAATATAATATCTATTGTTTTGTATTACAATCAACTTTTAATTGATTTTTGAATAAATATATATGAATTGAAGCAATTATACAAAGATAAGATAAATTGTTGTTTTTGTTTGGGGCTAATTATAACTGATAATTTTTATCAAATTAATTTTTAATTAATATATTTAGGCAAAAATAGAAATGACAAGCTAAAATGTATTTTAGTTATCCGAAATCGTCCGCGCACGTTATTAATATGTAACCGCCACCATACACTGATCATTGTTTTCTTTTTTAAGAATTTAAGATATAACATGTTATACAAAACAAACCGTAAAATAAAATATAAAACAAATATTATAATATTTTCAGCAATATCAAAAAGATGTGATTTTGAACCGTTCGGAATGAAATTCAAGAGGGGACTGATCGTCAAGCCATATACTAGTCAATTTTCAGTATATTATATTTTATATGATCTTGTCATGATCTAAGAGAGAGAATTTTTCAACAGAAACTACCTATATAAAATATATTAATATTTTTGTTGTTGTCGCCTTTTTAACTTTAAACCAGACTTAACATTTTTTTTTTGTGTAGATGCCTATTTACTTTTATTATTTATTTATTATTATATATGAATTTCATTCTCATAACATTTTGTAAATGAGTAGGTTATTTTTACGAATACCAGCTTATAATGTGGCGGCTTTAGTAGGTATATATATATAAAAATATAGGATATATATATCAGATTTTAATATCGAGCAAGTATATAAAAAGGTAGAAAGATAAATAATTTATAAATTG
Source organism: Diadocidia ferruginosa (assembly GCA_027564275.1). Taxonomy (NCBI): domain Eukaryota; kingdom Metazoa; phylum Arthropoda; class Insecta; order Diptera; family Diadocidiidae; genus Diadocidia; species Diadocidia ferruginosa. The sequence continues at coordinate 7,218 of JANSTW010119885.1, read as the reverse complement.
TGTGCAACTATATAGCATATAGACTCTATACCAGTATGACAAATATTTTTTAATCATATCTTTTGAGTATAGAACATGCAAGCCGATATAGTCATTATACCACAATTTTGTTGTCATTAATTTTCTTAATGAAATATTTTTTACACAAAACAATTTTTATTTTAAAAATATTTATAGATTCTTTTTTTGTCTTATTGAATATAATGTTAGGAAGATTTTATTAGTCGGTTTTGAATTGAATATGTGACAATAACCGCATGAGTAATTTAAATAATATATTGTTCTGGCGAATTTTAAATAAAAAATGTTAAGTCCTTGAAAATTCATGAAATTTACGTAATTTGGTTTGATAACGCATTTAACGTATAGTTTTTAGTGATTTTAGTCAATATAATGTGACACAATGCGACGATGCATAATTTAAAATATATATATTGATCTAGCGAATTTTAAAAAGAAAACGGTAATTTTAAATGAAATAAAGGTCAAGCAATTGCGCCATATTTTTTATGATAATTGATAACAATTTACGATATTCTGGTGATTAAAAGTCAATATAATGTGACACAATGTCGATTCGTAACACACAATATATTATTATATAAGGTTTTTGCCCCATCCCTCCCTGCTGGTAAGTCGAATCTTCTACAATTGTTTTTAAACCAGTAGATTATTTAAATACCTTTCATTTGATACCAAACACCTCTTACTTCACTTCCCCTTCCAAAAAAAATAATATTTTATATAAAAATATGGGTTTTTACGTTACCCAACCCCTACGCCCAACAAGGTCAAATCGTTTCTAGTTCCTTATAATTAATTATTCCAAGTAGACACTTTAAATACCTTTCATATGTTACCAAATACTTGCCGTTTGCCCCTTTTTTCCCTTCAATAAAAAGCATTATTTCATTAACTTTGGTCTAACTTTAACCCCCCCTTCCGTAAGGGCGCCGTATTTCTTAAAGTAATCATATTTTTTTTATTGGTAGATCATAGCTATTGATTATAGTGCACTTGCAGTTCATCCTTAAATTTTTATTTAAAAATGTGAATAATAGAAGCAAGAAATATAAAGACAAGTAAAAAGCTGAATTTTGAGACGTTTAAAAAATCGGTAATTACTTCGTGGTCCATGGATTTTTTTCAACATAATTTTATTTTCTTCTTAAAAGTCCTGTCTGCACGCACAAATTAATAAACTGGACATTTTTGCCCTTTTCAATTTTTCCTGGACTGTTTACTGATTTTTTTGGGTAAATTTTTAAGAAAAATTCAAGTTTTTTCGACATATTTCTATAGTGCCGAAACAGCTGACCGGATCACCAAACTTTTTTTTTACAAAATGTGCAGGGAATTTAATAACCTATAATTTAAATTCCCATTAACCAACATCGGCCATTTCTATTCCGAGAAATGGTCTAATATGTACAGCTAACTCCTAATAATGTTTTGTGATTTTTAGAAAATATAATGAGACACAATGACAATGCATAATTGGAAATATATATGTATTGATCTAGCGAATTCTAAAAAGAAAACGTTAATTTTATTTAAAATCTAAACGTTAAGAAATTATACGTTTTTTTTTGTATGATAACATTTTACCTAATGTTTTGTGATATTTAGTCAATATAATGTGACACAATGCGACGATGCATAAATTAAAACATATTGATCTAACGAATTTTAAAAAGAAAACGTTAATTTTATCATCATTTTAATCGTCTTTTAAAGTCGAGAAATTCTGCAATATTTTTATGATAACAATTTTCGTAATTTTTAGTGATTAATGTGGAGTGACAAATATATATATATATATATATACTGATCAACCAAATTTTTAAGAGGATAAGAACGAGATTTTTTGAAGAAAATCATTTTAAGATGCAAAAATTTAACTTTCTATTCCCTACAATATTTATGATTACATTTAACAAACATTTTGGATCATTTTGCTAATTTCATATAATATATACATAACGTATTGCAAATTTATACATTATATATGTTTGTTATAGATAAAATAACCTATAAAATTTTCACATATTGGCAAAATGCCATTACTCTTAGATTTTTCTAAAGAATTTAATAAAAAAAAAGTATTAAGTTATTATCTATTATGCGCTGTGTTCCCCTGCTCACCAGTTTTGTGTGTTTTTTAAAACAATATGTTCACATGTTCGTATGGCATCAGTGTGACAATAATAAATAAAAATTTAAAAGAAATATTCACACATTTATGCTCTACTAATTGCTGATCCATAAGCGCTGTGCAAGTTACTAAATATTATTATATATACTAAGTGTATTAGTGTATTAGTATATCTTATATTTGAACAAAAAACCATGATATCATTAATAAAAAAATTACGTCACATGAGATTATTTTTGAAGATAAGTGAATGAAATCATCACCTTGATTTAAACAATCAAAAGGTCAAAAACTCTTTTCATATATTTGCGCACGCACTTAATTGAATTATCTATATATCCAATTTGACAATATCTATGAAAATGTATGATAAATTGTTGTCAATAACGTCTTTCAAAATGCATTATCAATTTTTTTTAAATAAATTCTAATCCTCTTTTAATTTCTTTTATTATAAATTTTATAGAAATTCAATTGCTTTCGGATTAAAAATTAAATTTAAATATCTCTTTAGCCATTTAACATGTCACATAAACAGAACAGATGCAAATTCTACATAACAACAATAACTTTTAACCTAAATTTGTATACAAATTTTTGTGCGTTAAAAGATATAACAATTCAAGGTTGCCGCGATATGAAAATGCGCGAGAATTCACTGATGCCGACAATACGCCTTTTATACAATAAAAGAACTAAAAAAAAGTTACAAAAACTCGAAATTATCAAAATTGTATATAAATACTTATAGAATGGTAAACAAGGTAACCAAGTTGCTAAATATATTTGTATATATAAATTGTTGAGAGAACCACTCTACTATATATATTAAAATGAGGAACTGGTTCCTGTTTTTTGGATTTTTTGTATTCTGCGAATCTTTTTTTTATATTTTATATATCAAAATGATCAGACATAATATTCATAAAGAAAATCAACAAATATGTTTGTAAAAATTTCAATTTAGGTAGCCTATTATTATTATTTTAAGACGAGTTTTAATAAATTTATTGGTCGCATTCTATAATCTCTATAGAATTACAAAATGGTGCTCCCATACATTTTGGATACAATTTACATATAAATAAAAATAATTTATGGAAAATATTTTTAATTGTCCAGTTCCATATTTTTCATAAATTTATTAGTTTTATATGTATAATATGTAATTTTTACCCAAAATGTATGGGAGCACCATTTTCAGTGTGCTATGTATGCTACATAGAGTATGCGACCAATAAATTCATTAAAACTCGTATCGGTTTTTGCATTAGTGACACAATTATACGTTTTCATATATGAAATTTAAATTTTTTAGAAAAAAATTGTATGGGAGCAATTTTCAAAATTGTAAAATAACGTTATAGTGTAACGTAACGCAACAAATTATTTCGTTATTTAGTTACATTTTATTTTTTATACACTTTTTATTTATAGAATAAGAAGAAAGAACCGAAATTGTGGGTAAAATAACAAACAGTTTTATTGGTTTCTGGAACGCAGGTTTCAGTAGAAAACTATTTTCAATATTGAAGTGAATACTGAGTGAAAGAAGAAATCGAATTGATGACGATTTGCTCGAAATTTTGATTTGATTTGGTTTGCACGGATATATCCCGTAAATTATTGGGAATTTCTGAATGCAATTTTCGGATAAAATGTTTCTCACACTAAAATACACAAATTTTGTGAATATTTCAAGAACAGATTTCTACTCTTTTTTGTAGGTTATTCTTATGTTTATTTAGCAAAGTTAGTCGTGTTGATGCAGAAAACATTTTCGTCAAAGAAGGGTATGCTAAAATATGCGCAGTTTGAGAGTTATGGTCGAAAATGTGAAAAATTTAAATTTTGTTGGGCTCTCTGAATCAAATGCCTGAAAGAGTGAAAATCTAGCCTCAACACTCACTAAAGTTGTGTATCTTAGTAGTGTGTAAAACATTTTGTCTAAAGATTGAATTGATAAATTCCCCATAATTTATGAAATATAGGTAGTATAGTGTAACCGTAACCGTAACGAAATTTAATTTTTTCGTGAAACGAAATAAGTACCGTTATAAAATATTTTTCCGGTTTCCATCACTGATTAAAGCCGAGGATGCCAATAACTGGTACCTTTGCCCTAAATAATGAATTTTTCGTTTATATGAATAGTAAAAGCAAATAATAAACTGTATCATATCAATAAGCTTTATACGTCATGTCAAGTATATATGCATAATATATGCTTCAGCATTGTATATATGCAAATTTTCAATAGGAAAAAAATCAAACAATTAATTCATCCCACTTATACTTTGTTCTATATGTATTATGTAGATAAACATATTTTTTTTCCTCTAATAATATTATATGACCGTGTGCCAGAATATTTTTTTTTAATCGCCGCTTTCTCTCTATATTTTTTTTTACTAAAACAAACGTCACTATAAAAAAATCAACATTGTGATCCATATATATTAAGGTGCTTGCGTTTAAAAAAAAATCGCATACAAGACAACAAAAAGCTTGAGACTGTTTTTTTTTTTAATTATATCATGGATTCCGAATATGAAACAGAAAGCTTTTTGCAAAAAATATTTCTGTGAATTTTTCATGCACGGTATAGTACACGAGTTTCATGAGGTAAAAGTGACAGTTCTATATGCGCACAGATGCTAAAAATTAATGAAATAAAAATATATGTGTTATAATAAATCTAGCACCTGTGACGTATAAGAAAATGCGCAATATATAAACTGATATTTTTACCTATTAATGAATTTTATTTCATCTTTAGTTTGTACTCTCAATTTTTATTTAATTTGAAAGAAAAGTATAAAATCTAATAAAAAATCACAACCTTGTATAGTAAGATATATAAGTAACAGAAATATTCGAGGGGGTACCCATATGTGAAAGTCCTGGGACAACCTCTATATGGAAGTCATTTGGAAGTCATATGGAAGTCAGTGGGACAAATATTTTTCAAGTGATTACCCCCTCGGAAATATTCAATAAATTTTATTTTTAAATAAATTATAAATAAATAACCCTAAAAAATGTCCCCGCGTACCCAACACAGAATGACTGATATATACATTTATGCGAATCAACACAATGCCTACATTTTTTTTTTATTAATTTAATTTCTTCGTAGTATACAAAAAACAAAACACTTTATTTAACCTAGCTTTTATATTAAAAAATATATTGACAATGAATTCCCACGTTTTTGTTATTATATGTATATACACGGCGAGAAATGTTATATACCTAGACAATATAATTTTGTTTTTATAGCGCAATTCAGTTTAACAAAAAAATAATTTATTATAAAATACTCTGCGCACATTTAAATAAAAAGAAAAGAAAAATTAAATTATCTCAATCAAAATTATATTAATCGCGTATATAAAATGTGTATACAAATTACGATCACCGCAAATGTAAAATAGATTGTAATAATATTATGGGCTATATGTTTCTTTGGCTCAAAAGCCACTTGCACGCAAATTTCGACACAAAAAAAAATTGTGTGCGAATTTGTCAAAATAATTTGCTTTGGAATTATATGTTAATGCCAAGTATACTTAACTTAATATTGTTACAATTTAAACTCAGTTATACATTTTAAAATATTTATTTTATTTCGAGTAAATAGAATATAGAGGAGTAAGAGACGGAGCATGTCGTAGCACCGAAAGTGTCTAGCACCGAATCGCCTAGCATCGAATTTCTTTGCACCGAAAGTACCTAGCGTCGAAAATGCCTAGCATCGAATTGCCTAGCACCGAAAGTGCCTAGCGTCAAAAATTACAGTCTTTTTCATGTATTTTTTATAACTATAATTTTGTACCGTATAACTTAAATTTACCCCTCTAAAAAATACATGAAAAAGACTGTCATTTTCGACGCTAGGCACTTTCGGTGCTAGGCAATTCGGTGCTAGGCATTTTCCGTGCTAGGCAATTCGGTGCTAGGCACTTTCGGTGCTAGGCACTTTCGGTGCTAGGTAATTCGTTGCTAGGCACTTTCGGTGCCAGGTCATTCGTTGCTAGGCACTTTCGGTGCTAGGTCATTCGATGCTTGGCACTTTTGGTGCTAGGCAATTCGGTGCTAGGCACTTTCGGTGCTAGGAAATTCGGTGCTAGGTACTTTCGGTGCTAGACACTTTCTTAAGGAAATTCTGTGCTAGGCAATTCGGACACTTTCGGTGATAGGTAATTCGATGCTAGGCACTTTCGGTGCTAGGTCATTAGCACTTTTGGTGCTAGACAATTCGGTGCTAGGCACTTTCGATGCTAACCACTTTCGGTGCAAGGCAGTTCGGTGCAAGGTAATTCGATGCTAGGACATGCACCCGAAATATTTACTTGGAATAAGATGCTAAGTAATATTGCAAGATTGACTGCAAATTAGCTGCATGATCGATAAAAATCGTCCATACAACAGAAGATTTCGTAGATTATATCAGAATTTGGGTTTGATCAATTTTGAGGTATATGCTAGTGGTTAATAGAATAAGAGCAATATAATATTCCAAATTTCATGAAATATTTTGAACTTAAAGGCAGACAAAAAGTTACATCCAAAATTTTATGGTTGGTTTTTCGGTGTGATATTTCAAGCTAATTTATATATTAAGTATTGTGCTTGGAAAGTAATATACATTAAACTTTATTGATAAATATTTATAAAATGTCAAAGCTATAGTAAAAATTTTATAAATTTACCTGCTAGGTATACGTTTTTTATGGAGATTATATAATACATTTTATCCTGAATATATTATAATAAATAAAGTAACAAGTTATTTAAGCTTTGCACTGAAAATAAAGAAGTTTAATTGCAAGAAATGCAAACAATAATAATAATAATTTATACATTTCTTTTCAGTTAATTGCAAGAATTAATATATATAAGTATTCTATCTGGGTAATGTATTCAGCATAGAGTAGTGAGTAGCGTCACGGCTTTGTGTCCAAGAGGTTCCGGGTTCGAGATTCGACAGGGTCAAAAAAATTTCACAACTGGACTACCACCTTTCATTCGCAGGTGTTTTTTCTAAAAAATAAAAAGCG
>JANSTW010119774.1:0-17007 GCA_027564275.1 Diadocidia ferruginosa | reverse complement strand
GTGAAAATTTTTTGGCCCTACCGAGCCTCGAACCCATATTGATAGTGCTTCTATAGATATCATCAATATATCTATTTTTCATTCTCTGGATTTCCGATAAAAATGTTGTGCTGGATGCTATATAAAAATATAAATTTTAATATAGTGCCTTCATCAACAGAAAAAAAATTCTAGAAAGCCAAATTTTTGCCTCAACCATTTTAAATATAATAAAATATTAACAACTTTATACGCATAATTTCATTTACCTTTCAACCATTTGCAAAAAAACTAAATAAATTATTCCTTTTAAAAACCTAATGAATATTCAACAAAACAATTTTTTTTGTAGTTATTCGTTTTTGTTTTTGCATTTTAAATTCGCATCTTTTAAAGCTTAAACTTTGATTTATTGATCGCAAAAAATTGAACAAAAACAAATTTAGCGTTTGTTCTTTTTTTTAATATTTTTAATTTTATACACGTAATTTGTTTTTTATTTTTTCATTTTGCTGTGTACACATAATTAAAAAAAAAATGGCCAATGAAGCTATAACAATATAATATTTATGATAAAAAATATGATTTTATTTTTAAATTTTGTTTACCCGCGTATCTAATGCATATTTAATTCATGTACAAAGCTTTTTACACGCATTATAATTATAATAATATATGGATGCGGGACCTGTATAAAATATTTAATTTTGTGTTTTGATTAAAAAAGCAATTTAAGTCATAACAACAACAAAAACAAAAATGCCTGTAATGTAATTTTAAAATTTTAATTTTATCAAACATACACATTTGAGATGGCGAAGAAATATTTAAATATTATCTGATAGTATAATTAAATAATAATTTGGTCAAACGACTATTTTTTGCAGTTTTTATAATAGAATAAATCAAATACATTTTTTTGTATTCAAGATGGCGAAGGAATGCAAAATGGCGGAAGAATTCAAGATGGCCTCAAAACTTGTCTTGCTTATATATATATTTTCAAATTTATATTAAATGATTTCCATTTTAATAAAATAATTTGACTTGTTCTCATCATCGTGTCCTTTACTCCAAAGCGAGGGAGCATAGGGACCATTTTACCCTTTTTTCTATCTGATACCATGATTTTCATTAACGGTAATATCAAAGGTGGAGTTTTGTCAGAAACTCGAACTAGATTTAAAATAAATTCCAAATTGATTTGCATTTTTTGATTTCAAAATAATTAATCAATTCCATTGAGCAATAAAAATTTTTTTTTAAGTTATTTATTTAATTATTGTAAAATATATTAACTTCATATATTTTTTGATTGATTTTATTTTTTTCCAAGTTATATCAATAAGGCTGCATATATATAGATATAATTATAATATGGCGCCAATTGAGAAAAAATATTTTTCTGTAATTTGATAAACAAATAGCTAAAAATAATATTTATTAACAAAATAAAATACAATATCCATATAGACCACTTTATTGTTTTGATTTACATTCCAATTTTTTATCTTGCTTGCATACAGATCCGCAATATAAATCGATTTTTCGTATTTAATTTGTAAGATAATTTTTGTTAGAGATGCGGACTTTGGTATATTTGGATATGTTTTTTTAAGTAAATTTCAATCATCTTTGGCGCTGTATTTGTTTAAACAATTAAAAATATTAAGATTTCACCATAAAATATGCGTATAAAGTTTATTTAAATTATTATAAAAATGTTGTATTTTTTTTTAAATAAATATTTAATTTTTCAATTTTAAAATAAATATAAGAAGTACAGAAACAAAAAAATTACAACACTCTTCGAACTAGTGATCTGCAATCGGTTTAAAATATTTATAAATATTTATATGAAAAATGCTTATAGCGTCTTATTTCTTTTGTTTATAGAGATAGATATTTGCGGACATTGTGTATACATAAATATTGAAATAATCTTAAATATTGGATAACAGTTTTTTAGTTGAATATTTTTTTTTTGTATAAAATTTATCATGGGAAAATGCCTATACATTGTTTGTATTAATGATAATGAAGAGAAAAAAACACTGTATGTTGACCTCATAACAAAATTATGATTAATGTATAAACACACGTGGCTTGGTTTTGATGTAATATAGTTATGATGGTTTTAAATGTAAATACGTGCTTATGTACCGACGCTGTCGATATTACACACTAAGTGCCAGATCACCTACTGTAAAATAATATTATTACCAATTATTATAACCAATCAACATATTATTTACAGACGTTCAAATTAAAATTATTTTGAATTTAATTTAAAAAGTCTTATTCACGATAGTCCTTCGAATGTGACTATTTTATACAATATTTTGATAAGAATTTCTCAAAAAAAAAAATGGTATAAATCTTTTCAAACAAACACAACAATTTTCTTATATTCTTGATCAATGATCCCTTGAAAAATTTTAAATTGAGACAAACAAGTATTTTTTTGTATTACTCAAACTAAATAAATTACCGTCGAAAGAAACCACGCAACCACTTTAACCACTTTCATTTTATTTCGCATATATTTTGTACCAGTTTTTTTGGGCATTTTTTGTTCCAGCAAAGCCACCAGCTTAAAACTGTATGTTTATATGAAATAAATTTAAAAATAAAAACCAAAATATTTTTTTTTGTAAAACCGAACAAAAAATGCGCACATATTGAAGTATTTTCATGCACATTTTTACAACATATTCGCAGGTTAAGGCATACAGAATGCATATTATATTTTTTGTCAAAAAAAAATATAAACAATAAACATTAAACCGCATTTATATTTTGAAAACATTTATTTGAAATACAAAAATAAAAAAACATTAAAAAGCGCATAATAAACTCAACAAAAAACTGAAATTCGAGCTGCAATTTTTACCAAAAAATAAATAACCAACAGAAATAAATTGTTCTGCGTGCATTTTCTTTTACAAATTTCGTGTTTTTTTTTTTTGTTTTTTTTTTTTGAGGATCAAGACCAAAACATACATATTATTGAAGTTACCCAAAAAAAATTGGAATAATGTTAAGGATAAAAAACTGGTTTTCTTATGAATTTGTTTAGGTCTTCTTATACATATGGCCATGTTGATAATTTACTTTAAATGCGAAATGAACGAAAGAAATAATTTTTTTACTTCTTCAAAGTTTTGATTTTTTTTTTAAGTAAAGAGTTAAGCGAGTTGATGACGTGATCGTAATTTTATGTTTATGTTGTGGTAGCAATTTTTTGGGTTTTGTAAAAAAGATTGCAATTATATAGCCTTTGGGGAGATATTTATGTTGATCATGTTTGAATTTTTGTAAAATATAGCTAAAAATATTGATAAAAAATATCAAATCCATATCCAAAAATGTAGAACAATTTTGATAAAATATCAAATCTATTTTAATTATTTAATCTTTTAAATTTTTACAAAATTGTCTTTAATTTCTACAAAATCTTGAAAACGCTTTCTCAATAATTCTATCATTAAAATCATCAATTCATAGAGCAATGAAATATTTTTATTTCCTTCCTTTATACTTTTATAAAAAATTATCTTATCCTATCAAATTCTCTGCCTCGTGTTCTATATAAAATTTTAATTAGAAATTCGATTCTTATCGAATAGCACAATACCGAGGCGACTTATTTTATATTATTAAATTTTTAGATAAAAAATTAAATTGTGGCATATACATTTAATGAGTAATGACATGCTGCTCTTATTTATTTATCAACAATTTGAATATATGATACTCTGTTTGTTTCTGTACTTTAAACTTCATCAGCTTAAGGACAAACTTTGTATAACTTCACTGTATACTCGTATAATATTTATTTTTTGTGATATTTAGATTTATAAATATTATTTTACTATACGAAACATATGATTTATATGCGGAAGACATTCAAAATACTTCTTCCAGGACGTTCTAAAGAGGTGTCCCAGGACTTAAAAAAAATTATCGTTCAAACATTTTTAATATTAAAAATATATTTATTGTGAGATATTTATCATATGCAAACAGGTTTTTTTTTAATTTTTTTTTTTAATTTGGAAATGGTTCAAATTTAAAAAATAGGTACTGCACTGTACTCAGGCTTTTAAAAAATTCAGATATATACGATCATTGATCAAATCAAATGGATTTTAATCGTATCCCAAATCGATCGAATCAAAATTCAGATCGAATGAAAAAAGTTAATTTTGTGTGAATCAAAAAAATATTATTTTGATCGAATTAAAATCTGATGAAATCAAAACTTCGATTGAATCATCTGAACGAATCAAAATTCAGATCAAATTAAATAAAAAGTTAATTTCGATCGAATCAAAATTCTGATCGAATCAAAAAAATATTATTTTGATCGAATCAAAACAAAATTAATTTTGATCGAATCAAAATCTGAACGAATCAAAATTCAGATCGAATAAAAAAAGTTGATTTTGATTGAATCAAAATTCTGAATGAATCAAAAAAATATTATTTTGATCGAAATAAAAGTTGATCGAATCAAAATCTGATCGAATCAAAATCTGTTTGAATAAAAAAAATAGATTTTGTTCGAATTTAAAACAAAATTGATTTTAAACGAATCAAAATTTGATAGAATAAAAAAAATATTTTGATCGAATCAAAAGTGAGCGAATCAAAATGCATTTTTTATCGAATCAAAACTCTGATTTGAACGATAATATTTGTATATGTAAATTTTGAGTCATCAGTAATCAGAAATATCACATTGCACATGTGATGATGACACATGAAAAATTATTCGATCAAATAAGTATTTTGATTTGATCAAATCAGCATTTTGATTCGATCAAAATCATTTTTTTTTCGATCGAAATGAAATTTATTTTGATTCGATCAGATTAAATCCGATCAGATTTTGATTCGATCAAAATATTCTTTTTTTGATTCGATAAAATTTTAAATTCGATCAAAATAAACTGTTTTTTGATTCGATCCGATTTGAATTCAATTAGATTTTGATTCGATCAAATTATTTTTTGATCGAATCAATTTCTGACTTGATTTTTGATTTGATAAATCAAAATTTGATATTTTACGCATTTGAATCTTATACGTTTGCAAGTTCTAGAGTTTGAGACTGCACTAAAAACTCACCATACCAAATTTTGGCCAAAACCGTCCACTGATAATCAAAAGTTAAATTAAACAAATTTAGGACCATCCTAATTCTGAAGTGGACTGACTAATAGCAAACTAAAAAATACGGAAAAATATAATATTACTAACAAATTCTAAAAATTTCAGCTGAAGTGTAGAATTTTTGCCCCCCCCTCCCCCTCATGGAAAGTAGTACATCGTATAAAAATATCGAAATAATAACATTTATACTTATATAGGGGTTGTGTGATGTCAAATTAAATGTCTTGACAAGGGCTACAACTTTAGTTCACGAAAACAAAGCAAGGGGGCGCGGAGAACGGCAGCCCCCTGATAAGAAGGGAAATGTACAAAATATGTATTTTTAGTGATTTTTTCTGGTCCAAGATCATTATAATGTCTAAATTTACAGACGGCCATTTTTCGTATACTTTTTCTAAATCAGAATTCGCAAAAAAATAGTTCTCGGCAATTTTATCATTTTGACCTAAATTAAGGCTTGTTTGCATGTAAACAGTAAAAGCAAAGATGTTAAGTTGTAATATTTTTCAAGATTATTTTAAAATTTGTTACCATATATTATAGTACTTGGTAGCGAAACTGAACTGAATGCAGACTGTGTTCAGCACAGTTCTGCATTCAATTCAGTTTATCGCCTTTTAACCCTAAGAAGCATTCGTGATTTTACATACACATATCCATACGTGGGTGCATTAGACCCTATGTGTATTTTTTATTAAATTCCATAAACCTCTTTAAAATAACATATTTTGTTGGTAATATAAAGTTGTTTAATGTCCTAGAATATGACAACAATCCAACTTATGTAATCGTATTTATACATCTCTGCAGCCTTAGGTTAAAAAAATTCAAAATAAAGCGAAAAATTTAATTAATTTCTCTATGGTTCATTTCTTTAAATTCATAAAAAATTATGTGAAATCATTATTGTGTGTAAATGTACCAAGTTTTTAGAGTACACTAAACTAATGATTTTTCAATATAGCTGCACACAATTTTCAAACATATCTGTAACTACCTACGTATATGTACATGATATTTAGAAACCTTCATCAATTCCTAAAAATTCATCTCAAAAAACTATATTATCTCTTATTTTGGCAAAAAAAAAATCGGTAATCAAATGCTGTAAAGAAAAATTGAATAGGAAATTAGGTGGAGTGTATACTGTATACCTAACCTATACACCGCACAAATTAACTATTCGTTCACTTCACATATTATCGTACCATTTTCACAGAGTACAACAAAACGTATAAATTAAAATGACTTGGTTCAGTGTGTACTCCATAACATAATAATATTCCACAATATATTTTGTGCCTATATTATAGTTTTACAAAAAAATATATAAAAAAACAAATAAAGTGTGTTCTGCTAGTACCTCTATATTTCTTCAATTTTTATGACGATTAAATTTTTGTACATATGAAAAAAATGTTCACGTCTTCGTCAAAACATATAGTATAGTAGATTGTATATAGCTTACGCCATTTTTTTTCCTTATATATATAGAGTTTTATCAAAATATTATATCCACACGACATCGTATAGGTATATAGCAGTTATATACAAATTTTATAGCTTAAGCATATGGTTCATTACCAACAGAGCAATAAAATTAGCTCTCGCTGGTGATGACAACAACAAAGAGCCGAAACACACATTTTCTGTTTACCTTACTCACATCAAATACATTCTCACTTTCTCGCTTGCTACTATAGGTATAGTATACATTGGCATTCTGTGACGTCACGTTCATTGCGCAGCTCTCATCCATTCACTCTGCCATATGTGAAAGACAACCAAAACGGCTCAATGGTGAGCAAAATGTACAATAAACATGCTCTTGTTTTGCTTTTCACAGACGATGACGTTTTCTATTTATATGATTTTTTTATTAAGAAATTCGATTTTTGGTATAGAAATAACCGTACAACAACAACAACTTAACAACAAAAACATTCTCATTCACAGCTGTTTGCGAGTATATAATTTGTCCGCAGCTCTGAACGTTGCTATTTTGTACAATTTGTATGCACAATGCTCAGCAGTTGAGAATTGGACTTTAAATGAAAAGTATCGAGAAGTGTATACTGAATTTTGTGATCATTTATTTTTATTTATTTTTTTAAGTTCTTTCCCAATATCGTCAAAAAACGCCATTTTGAATGACATGAAAAAGTAGATTTTTTTCATTTAATTGTGTAAAAAGTGGAAATTTGTTCCCATATTCATCTGCGATAAAAGAAAAGTTTAAAAAAAATTGCGAATTTTCGCCAGAAAAAATTTTATTGGAAAATTGTGAAAAGGGCCGCTTCTAATTGAAGCCAGAAAACGTTTAAAAGAAAATTGATTTTTCCAATTGGAAAATTCGTCTCGTTCCCAAATTATTTTTTCGGAACATTCTACACTGAATTATAATTTTAAGATTTATCAATTAAAAGTTAAATTTTTTGTGACGTATTTAAATATTTGATCAAATTTAACATTATTTTTATTGACCACGTAGCAATTGGTTCTGTACAACATAATAAAGTAACTCAATTATAACTTTATATAATTTCAAAGAAAATTATATTGAAAAAGTATTACTGCAATTGTATTTTGTAATTAAAAAGTTAATACGCAAGCTAATTTATTGAAAAAGAAAAAATTATTAAAAATAAAAGAAAATTGTTCGTATTAAGTGTGCGTACTGCGTATACCATACCATTGTAATTTTGTGATAATTACAAATAAATATATTTTTGCAACATTTTGTATTTTAATATACAAATTTTCTAAACTAAAAAAAATTTTCTCTACATGAATATGAAAAGTAACGTAATCACGATGCATCAATATCCGGTATTTGCCGGAAAGCAAGACATCTTACGAGAGGTGGTTATGAAATATATTGATCATTTCTATCCAATGTAAGTCTAATTGTTATCTTCTATTGTAAATTGTAATACATTTTTAATAATTAAGAAATATTTCGTCATTATTATGTTGACTATAATACCCGCATTACTATATAAGTAATTGAAGCTTTACATCGAGCTTTATGTCTTATATACGAATTATGTTTTAAATTATAACGAGGCTACATATTGTGGGATTTTTTACTATAAATTTTTGATGACATTTTATAAATTTTTTTCTTCAACATTTTTTTTCAGGTCTGTGAAAATCCCGCCATTTTAGGTTTTGCATTTCATGTATTATAAAATAATGTAGTGTTAACAAATAATGATGGATTCCATTTTGGAAATATTTTATGTACATATATAGATACACGTATACAAAATTTTCTTATATAGTTATAGCTTAGCTGCCTAATTATGTCGATTAGGTGATGAGGTTTCTTTTGGCAGACAATTTTCATGATTTTAGTGTATAATGATGATGATGATATTTTTAATATATAGTAAACAGTTTAATTTGTGCTGCAGAGAGTTGTTGTCTGGGTCTGATCTCGGCTTAAATATTGAAGCCTTATTATGTGCTAAGATTTCCCTAAAATATATTATATGATAATGGCCCATTCTCTGCAAAAAACCACTCCTGGTTTTTGTTTTAATTTTAAAATAAAATTGACGTATATTTTTATTAAATTAATTGAGCCTGCGATTATCTATATTCTCCCTCCAAATCAAAAATATTAAGTTTTATTCAGATTTCCTTTCAAAGTTCAAACAAATTCAACCCATTAGATCATTTACCTTTCATACTCCTTTATCACTACCCGATTTTATGCCACTAAACCAAACATTCAGTGACTATACAAATGTAATTCTAAACATACAAACGAAAATCGATCCAAAGCCCCCCAGTCGAGGCGGTAACCACCTGAAAAAATTTGTCCCACAGACTTTCATTTTAAAAAGACTTCTTAGACTTTTAAAGACTTTTTAAAAGACTTCCAAAACTTCCAAGGCTTCCAAAAGACTTGCAAGACTTCCAAGACTTCCAAGACTTAAAAAAGACTTCCAAGACTTCCAAAAGACTTCCAAAAGACTTCCAAGAGATTTCCAAGACTTCCAAGACTTCCAAAGACTTCCAAGACTTCCAAAGACTTTCAAAGAATTCCAAAGACTTTCAAAGACTTCCAAATGACTTCCAAATGACTTCCAAGACTTCCAAAATACTTCCAAAGATTTCCAATACTTCCAAAAGACTTCCAAGGACTTTCAAATAATGAATCTTCCTTTTAAGTAACTTTTGTATGCAAAAATACTAAATATAAATATTTATATGTGTTGTGTGGTATAAAATAAAAGGTCTTGACAAGAGCTTCAATTTTAGTTCAATGGGTTTTAGTCCATCGTTCTTCCTTCTGCCGGCAGGAGGGGTTAAACGATATCTCAGAAGGAACATTTATATTTGCTGTCTGCGAGCTGAAGAGAGAGCGATAGACTAAAACCCTTAGATCTAAAATTGTAGCTCTTATCAAGACCTTTCATACCACACAACCCATATAAATATTTATTTTTTATATTTTTTATACAAACGTATGGATCTCCTCCCAATTGAATTTACCCAAACTTCCATTCTATATAGGTTTTAGATTAGAAAAATGGATTTTAAAACTTTTGCATACAAACCTTCCCCCCCCCCAAAAGAGGGCATTTCCCCCAAAAGTCACTGTACATTTTTTTTTGTCGGAGGATGACTCTTTATATAAAAAGAGGGGTGGTGTCATGTTTAGACGCTGTTCGCTCTCCTGCACTTCAATCATATTTATAGGGATTGTGTTGTGTAAAATTAAAGGTCTTGAACAGGACAAGTTTCAAGGATGTTGGTCAATCGCCCCCCCCCCTCCCCTCCAAACACTAGAAAGGCCTAATATTTGTATAAAAAATATTGAAATTATAATAAGTAATAATAGCGTATTTTTAGTCCGGGAAGCGGTAGCCTCCTGATTAGAAAAATATTAAAAACCCGTATTTTTGGATTTTTTTCGTACTCTGCCCTTATAATGTATATACATTTGTTTTTTAAATTGATAAAAAGAAAAATTAATTGATTGGTTCCTAATATCCTATACAATATTGCATTTTTAAATTTAAATCCCTATAGTGGCTGAAAGGGAGGGGGCAATGAATGGAAGCTCTTAAAAGTAATATTGTATCTCTTGTCAAGATCTTTCATTTGACACCGCACACAACCCCTATAAATATTTATATTTTCTTATTATTCATACAATCTTTAAACATTGCTGGTCCATCCCTTAAGTTTAGACCGCATATCTCGCCGCATATTTTTTTAATTCACCCAACCTTCTTTTCGGTATAGGTGGGGCATCAAAAGATTGCATTTTAAAACTTTTTCATACAAACTTTAACCCCACCTCTTCCGGGCGTTTCTCTCCTTAACTTCAGAACAAAAAAGTTTGTGCTGAAGCCCCCCGGGTCACAATTCTGCTCTGTATTTTTAAACTAGATATTATAAGGGCTATGCACAAGGGAAAGGTTTAAAAATTAAAAAAAGCAAGCAAATCATTAAAAACTAACACACAAACAAACATTTGGCAAAATCCATTGATTTTTAATTTACTATATTAGCTCAAATTTTTCGGCCATTTTAACAAAAACATTTAAGGGCTGCTTTTCCTCCCCCTTTGACCTAAGTAAGTTTTAAGACGTCCCATATTCTGAGGGACGTCTAAAAACTTACATACTCCAACAATTTTTTTTTTTATTTTAAAAACAAAAAAATGTGTCTTCCGTTTAAAATCGCTTAACTATTAAAAAAATGATTTGCATTCTTATACTTTGGCGGCCATGTTGAAAAGCCGCCATTTTGTATTTTTTTTATTATCTGCACGTAATTTAGGATTTATAAATTTAATTAAATCAATCCACAAAAATATACAACAAATTATTCATCCGTTTTACTTGGTTTTCCCTTGAAAACATTTCCAAGAAAAGTTCCGATCACAAAATTCAGATGTTGTTCAAAGGAAAAAAAACAAAGATTTTTCCTCGGATTTTTCTTTTATAGAGCAAAAAAGAACAACAAACTATTTATCACTCTTATATAAAATTTCTGATAAAATTTTATTATTGCGGCCAACAATGTTGCCTTACGTTTTTTTTTATATAAAAGAAAATCTGTTTTTTATTTAAATAAATTTATTTTCATTTAGTGTTAACCTCACCGATATATAAAAATACATTATTGTTTTTCTTTTATTTAATTATAATTTAAGCCTTAATGATATGCAAAAATTAAAAATACAAAACACGACGATTTGCAAAAACATTTTTTATTATTATTATATAAAAGAGGTGCCAAAACAGCAGTAACAATTATAAATGTATACAACTAGAGGAAAAACAATGAATGCGATGTGTCGGAAAATACTGAGGCCCGATTATGAAACTCGATTTTATCTGTATCGAGTCGAGATTAAAATGTAGCTATTATGACTTCTCGATCGGATCGAGTGGTATAATTTATATACATTTTCATTGTTATACTCAATTTAACTTACATTATCATCTAGAAGTCATAATAGCTGCATTCGAGCGTATCGGAATTTTAATCTCGTCTCGATACCGATAATATCGAGTTTCATAATCGGGCCTCTGGTCGCAATTTTAAAAGATAGTTAAGCAAAATCACAGTTTTACTGAGGGCTATCGGACCGATTTTTGCTCTATGGTATGATAAAAATTTAAATTAATTTGTATATTATTGAGCTTGCAGTGTGTGATGTTGAATTACATAATTTTGTTTTTTTTTTCAAGTGGTTAATTGTAACCTTCTAAGAATATTTGCACAAAACAATTTTTTTTTATTTGTGGCATTTAATTAAATATTATATAATATAGTAATTTTTATAAATAAAAAAGAATTTAAATTTACATAATGAAAATGAAAGAAAATTGAGAAACGAAAAACTATATAATAATAATTGAAAATGAAAATATTTATAAATATAATAAAAGGATGAAATTTATTGCGTTTTTGAAATTCATTGTAACTTTTTGTGTTTGTTTGATGCGGCGTGTGGTAATAATATTATTACATAATATGTAGTTTAATTATATTATAATTTATGCATCTGCTTGTTGCTCACTAATTATAAGTTTCTCAGAATCAGTCAGGATTTTCTTGTCGGCAGCATCGTTGACATCGTCGTCATTTTTTGTAAGGCCATTGGTTTTGGTTACCTATAAAACAAGAGAGTATTTTTGGAATTTTTGAAAATTAGCATATACATTACCTATTAATATATATAATAAACTAATTGCTATTATACGCTTTAGTAAATTATACTTAACCCTTGGATGCATATGTGGATCCAAATGAAACCCAGAGCGTATGTAAATAAAATTACATAAGTTGGATTGTAATCATTTTCGAGGTCATGAAACTAGTTTATATTGCTGTTTGTCATATTGAATTACAAGTAACTTAAGATTATGTTATTCTGACGAATATTGTGCAATTTTTAAGAAATACATATAGGGTTCAATGGACCCACGTATGCACTAGTGTAGGAAAAATCACAAAAGCATCCTAGGGTTAAAACCTAAAAAAGTTACTCCAATTTAGTTAGTGAGTATATAAAGGAATCTTTTCATAAAATCTTTCGAACTGAACTTACTCTTTACCAGATCCTTCTCTCAACTTTCACTAACTCATCACTCCTTATTAAAAATCTCTATAATTCCCTCATTCAAAAAAGGTTTTTTTTCTGAAAATTTTACCAAACTTTGACCTGATGATAGGATGAACGTAAACCGCCCACTGCTATGGGATTTTTGAATTTTTCGAGGATTAATTCCGGCCAGGCTTTGAGACCATTACTGAAAGTTATAGTATCGATACTTTTCTACTTCCACACTCTATATATATTGTTACAATATAATTGTCCAGCAAGACGAGCTAGGCCACAATTAGCAAAAAATGCCGTTTTGATACCACGTGAACGAGAACCTTGCAAATCAAATAAAAGTAAAGAAATTATAACCACTTTGTGGAATTGAGGAAACCCAGGAGCTCCCTGATTTCCGTGACAGCTAACTGAGCCAGGCCCGTAAGTATGGGACTCCCCAAAAAACGAAGTCTGTCCCTGCAAAGAGCGGGACAATCATAAAGAATCGTTGTGTGGGATGCCCAGTCTGGCCGATGGCCCAGTGTCCAGAGAGAATCGCAACAAATCTAGAACTATTCAAACGGGACAGAGACAAAAGTGCGTCTGTTCTCTTTATTATACGAATATAATTATACGAAGGCCAGGTCATCCTGGCCCTACGACAAGAGATAGTTCTACTCCAGCTCAATTTCGCTAATTTTAAGAAATTCAATTTATTGCGTTTCTTAATTAAGTTTAAGGAAGGATAAACTTCCCAAGCTAGATCAATATCAAGGGATGACCAAGTCTGGCCAGTTCATCGGCACGATCATTACCAGCAATACAGCTATGACCCGGAACCCAAACCAGAGTAACATCATACAGATTACAGATCGTCAATAATTGAAAGTTCTTCATGACATTGCTTACTTAACCAGTTTAGAAGAGATATTCGAAGAAATTAAAGCATGAATAGCAGCTTGACTGTCAACGACAATTGCTATGCTGTGCAAGTGAGCCTCATTGTCCCTCAATCGTCTACATGCTAGTGAAATATTAAGAACTTCTGCTTGAAAGGCGCTTGCTTCTGTTCTTTGGTTGGTTGGTTGATTACAGTGACAAGTCTAGCAACCACTTCAACTTCAATTAGCAAAAATTGTATTTTTGATACCATAAAGAAACGAAAAACTCCGAATGATAAACTAAGACAGACCCATCATATCCATTTAGTTGAATTTAGAAAACCAAGGAGATCCTTGATCTGCTTGACAGCTAACTTATTCAAGCCAGTAAGTATAATGTTCCCCAGGAAACGATGTATTAACCTGCTGAGAGCAGGGCACTCACAAAGGAAATGTTCTACCGTCTCTGGTTCGTTCACTTCACAACTGCGGCAGTTCACATTGTGTGGGATTCCCAACCTAGCCGCATGGATGCCAATAGCCCAGTGGCCAGAGGGAACCGCAACCAATCTAGAGATGTCCAAACGAGACGGACCCATAAGTGCATCGCATCGGTTCTATTTTGGTGTTAGGAAGGCCAGGTCTGCTGCCGAAACTTTTTCGAAATAAAAAGATTTCAATATCTCGCGACCCCCAAGGAAACATTTCCATTGGACTATTTCAAAGAACATCTATATATCACGGAAACGGAATTATATAGCAGCTACAGATAATACTTTCAATGGTTTTTGACTAAAATTTGAGCTTATAATTTACAATATGAAATTAAATTTATGCCAGTAATTGTTAGAGCAAATATTATTTTAAACTTAACTATACGTTATAAATTAAAGCCTTTTAATTTTCTGTTTGCAGCAATTCACAACGATCAAACAAAATCAAACCTCATCAGATTCTTCTTCTGCTTCACTTTCTTCTTCGTCGTCACTTTCCTCATCATTTTCCGCATTAGTACTTTCAGGTTCAATTTCAGATTTATTTGCGTCGATTTGTTCAGTCTCATCATGCGTACTTTCATCGTCTTCTGCTTCATCAATTTCTACAGGTTTTGCTTCTACTGTGGTGTCCTTTTCGTCATCATTCCCCCAAATGTTATCGTCGTCATTGGTGCTGTCTACATCTTTATCCTTTTCGTTGTTTTTTTTTTGTATATGGGAAATAATTTTTTTTTTAATTTAATAAATTTTGAAAAATTTTGCCAATTTAAAAGCCGAATTTTTATTTAGGTAATTATTATTAGTAGCTGCACTTTATACACTATGTTAGCCATATAAATATACAATATACATTCTTTAATTAGATTCGCGCTTAAAAGTCAAAAATAATTTCTACAATTTCTAATCCAACTATATAATTCTGCCTCACCAAAGTGTAATATACCAGTCCGTGGGTATATTGGAGTGACCCACCTAACGCATATTTTAAAACAACCACGAGAAAAAAGCAACTAAACTTGTAATTCTGATTTGATATATGAATAAAACAAATATGTGAGTTACATTATGTAATTTGCATACATATAACAGGCTTTATTCAAGATTAAAAATGATTAACTTATTCTCATCAAAATTTCAAACCACGAGAATGTTTGGAAAAGTCTAAATAACATTTTAGATTTAACCCTTTCGTATTTACAGGGAAGTATACTTCTACTTCCCAGTTAAATTCAAATCTAAATTATTCCAAATCCAGTGCTTATAGCAATATGCTATATTGTAGAATGTACTTTTAGCTCATTTTTGGAAAATAACTTTTAATTCCGGCGTACAGATCTGGAAATCTAATTCAGTAGATGTGTTGTCACTATAAGGAAATTTAATTCCCATCCCAAAAACAGAAAACTGGCTCCAACTGTTTTTTTTACAAAAAGTGCTTGTAATTTTTATATGGCAGGGTCGAGACTTATTTTTAAGCAGTTTTTCGGTATTTCATTTTAAAAATTCCCAAAAAAATATAATTTGTATACTAAAGGGTTAAGTTTTATTGCTCAAAGCAATTAAGTAAGGATATAAGATGATGAATGATGATGATCATCACTTATAAAAGTGTGCACGTAATTTGCATTCAAATTGTACACAGATATTTACGTGCAACTTGCCTGAAATTGTCAGCTTGATTATCGCAAGTAACCTGGGAACTACACTAGAGCAACTTGTTGCGCAACTTTTTTGCTTTTGCCTTCATAACTTGGTCCATGAAGTAAAAAATTTAAATTCATTTTAATATTTACTTGTATGTATCCTAAAAATTTTAGTTTTAGATCCTTACGCTAATATACAGCGCTAAATTCGAACGATTTTTACAAAAATGTACCTTCCACAAAATGTTCGACAAACATTTAACAATTTTGTAAAAAAAATCGGTCGAACCTTGTGCTTTAGATTCGCGTAAAGACCTAAAACTACAAGTTCGAAGGCACATACAAGCATATATTTTACAAAATGTATTTATTTTTCTATGTGGATCGAGCAAGAAGAGCTAAAAGGAAAAATGTTGCCCAAAAAGTTGATCTAGTGTAGTTCCCAGGTAAGTGTCTGCAAATTGCACATATAGACTTTCTAGTAAATTTACGAGCATGTTGATAAGAAGCTAAATCTAATTTTGGCTAAAGTACACATTAGTTCTAATGTCCCCAGGTTCTAACGAACCCTCCCCCTGAAGGGGAGGCCCTCCCAGACTTCGAAAACCACTATAACACTTGGCGCTCTCCCCCCTCCCCTTTTGACGGGGGATGGAGTCTTTTTTTTGTTTTTGAGAGGTTCTGCAAACGGGCACTCAGACACCAGTTGTCCATTGTACCCTCCATCTGGCCAGTATCTTGCTAACTTTAATTTCCGGCAGCTTACTAATTGGAATTGAAGGGTTGCCGAAAATGTTCTGCCTAGTGCGACAAAAGGCAGGAATGGAGTCAAAATTTGGAAAAATTGGAGCAAATCCAAACACTTCATGTAGGTGGGAGGGGCGAAAATCTGTGTTTTCATATATTTGCTCGTTAGAGGGTGGGTTGCCGAGATAAACAATTTTGGTGGGTGTTAAATGAAAGGTAGACACCTCAGTTAGCCATATAAGTTTTGGAACCGACATTTTTCTGTGTAGTGTAAAGTCCGAGGTAGGTTTAAATCCAGGGTTCTCAGTAAATAAAATAAGCGCAATTATTTAATTAGGAAAGTATAAGTTTATTCGATTGTAAATGTAAAACGTGTGCTATATAAGACTGACCCGATTAAACTGCTTTTATGTATAATTATAATTTTTTTTTTTTAGAGGGTCACCTTTTATGCAAACGGGCACTCAGACATCAGTTGTCCATTGTACCCTCCCTCTGTTACTTAGTTAGCC
>JANSTW010119663.1:0-17011 GCA_027564275.1 Diadocidia ferruginosa | reverse complement strand
ATTTAGCGGCATTTTTATTCTATAAAAAATCAAATACGTATACGCACGCCACTATCATACAGTCAGTCTCTGTAGAGTTTTTGTTTTAATTTATATGTCTGGTTTTTTTATCTGTATTCGTATGGGTCTTGTTATCTCATTTTGTGTGCCTAATTTTTTAAAATCAACGAAGATTATTCTTTAAAATAAAAATAATTGTTTAAATAAAATATATTTTAAAAAGTTGTCAGCTGACAATCAATATTATAGAATAGCGAAATAAAAGGGTTTTATAGAAAATTGCGATAGGAAGGATTTTGTTTTTTATTCTAATTTTTTAGTACAATTTTTTACATTGAATTTTTAAATTTTAAAAAAATATTCTCTGCCTAGTAACAAATTTTAATATTAAGCATAATTAAAAAAATATTTACCATTTTTTTGTTTGGTAAGTTAAAAAAATTCTAAAAAAGCGTTTTTTATTTCTAATTAATTAATTTTTAATTTCTTTTTATACAAATATAGATTTTTATTTAAAATTTACATTTAAAAATTAGTTAAGTTGCGCGCAATCGAGTTTGCGTCTATAATATTTTCTCTCTATTTACCGTATATAATTTGTTTAGATAAAAATAATAATAATCTTAAAATAATTTTTTTTTATAAATTAAAAAAATATTTTTTAAAAAATTAACTAAATAACAATAAAAATAATTTGATGTAACATAAATTAAACAATATGTGATGGTTTAAAAAAAAGTTATATAAATTGAGTTTAAAAAAAATTGTTAAAATTTAAAAATGTTTTTATATAAGTTTTAAATTTTTTAAATTTAAAAAATATTTATTTTTTTGTTCCCTGAGATATCTAATATATTTTTTATGTTTATTATTTAACATAAGTTTTTTCGGGGGAGAAATCACGGAAATCATTTCGAAAATCAGAAATTTTATGGGACAACAATTTGTCTAGTGGTTTCCCCCTCGGTTTTTAGCTTAACCATAATGTGGATGCTTTTTTAATGTTTAAAATTTTTAAAAAATTTAAAAACATTGAAAAAATTACAAAATATTTTGGATTGGAGAATTTATTTATTGAACGTTTGAAGGTTCAGTAAATAATAATATTGGAGTTAGGCCAACAAGGCAGTGTGACTGAAGAAGACTTGAGAGAACATTGTAGAAAAAAGTCATACTAATTTTATGTTACTCAACAAATTTAGAATAAATTCTCATCATCTTAATAATTGTTTATCGTTTAATTTATCTTCCAATTTAAAGATTTTGTTTGAATTATATTCAGTACAATATTTTTATAAATTATAACGAAGACGAAATTCTTGTCAACATTTACACAAACAGAATCCCTATAGCCTTTTACAATCTCATTAAAACAGTCTTAATGCCAAGCAAACTCTTAACACTGTCATTGTATTTCACCAGAACGACTTTCGACGAACGAATATTAAGTTTTTCGCCGGCACAAAGCAGCTGCAAACAGGTTGCCTTTTCCAAGAAGTCGGACATTTTCAGTTCACGTGTTAGCTCTTTATTGCTGCCACTGGACGGAGGACTGGATGGGCAAATCTAAGGAGAGAAAATATTTAAAAACCAATTTACTTTTTAACGAAATAAAATACAAACCTGTTTCAATAGAGTATCTTTGGATTTAACCTTTAGCAAATAGCAAAGATCACTTAGAAGGGCCCATTTCACGGAACCTTCATCACGCAAATGGTACAGCGGAACATGTGGGGCGGTTGCTTCTTCAATTTCAAATAGTTCCCCGTCTGTGTCATCGTCTGAAAACTGTATAATTTCAGCCGTGTCAGGAAGATCTTTGGTTGCTGCAGGTGGAAGAATTGGTGTCAAATTCACGCCTTTTCCTACCTTTGTCGACGTTGTAGCCGATGTAGCGACCGCCGAATCGATATTGCTCAGAACGACCGTACAAGTTGAGAGATTTTTATATTTTGTTCGAATGTTTGCAGTATCTTTGACATCATCCGGTTTTTTGTAGACATTTGTTTCCAACATAATATTTGAATTTGAATCACATTTCGATGGTTTTACCGTTTCTTCGGCTGGTTTTGTGTCCGATGTTGTTGAACTAACTCCAGTATCTATCGGCGACGTGCATTTCGGTTTACTTGGTTTGACTTCATCATCTTGTGTAGTAGACACCTCATCGAAAACGTTGTAGCCACACTCATCGGGATCTAAAAGCAATAAGTTTTGTTTTTTAAATCAGTAAATTCTAAATTTAATGAATTTTCTCGAATTATTCAAAATTATTTCTAATTCTAAACCGATCCACGGTGGGACAAATGGATATTTGTGGCCAAAAGTCGAAAAATATAGTTCTGTTTAAGGGGTTCTAAGGTTTTGGGTTAGATAGAGTAAGGTGACACAAAATAACACCCAAAGTATTAACGCTCAAATATTTTTTTCTTTTAGCTTTGCTAAACATAATAACATCCGACAAATTAACCCCTGAAAGAAATACCGCCTAAATAATTTTTTTAAATATTCAAAAACAAAATAACCTCCAAAGGAACTAACATCATAAAGAAATAACACCCAAAATAATTTGTAACTAATAATAAAATGGAAATAACACCCGACGAATTATCCTTCGAAAGAAATAACACCCAAAATAATTTTTAACTAATAATAAAATGGAAATAACATCCGACTAATTAACCTTCGAAAGAAATAACACCCAAAATATGCTTTTCCTTTTAAAAATCATAATTTAACAATTTGGGTGTTATTTCTTTCGGGCGTAATTCTTTTTGGGGGTTATTTCGATTTTGAATATTAACAAATATTTATTTGGGTGTTATTTGGTCTGGTGTTATTTTGTTTAGCTTTGAAAAAAAAATTGGGTAGTAGTTAATTCCAAATAATTGAGAGTTAATTAACATTTGGGGGTTATTTCGTTTTGGAATATAAAAACAAATTTGTGTGTTATTTCTTTCAGAGGCTAATTCGTAGGGTGTTACTTGCATTTTAATGTTATTATTAGTTATTTTTTATTATTTTGGATGTTATTTCTTTTGGGGGTTAATTCGTCGGGTGTTATTTCTGAAGAAAAAAATGTGAGCGGCAATTCTTTCAATGTTATTTCATGTCACCGTAGATTATTAGTCCGAGCATCGATTTGCATACTCAGGCGGGTCTAATATATATACGTATGGAATTCCAGAGCGAGTTTAGCAGTGTTGGGTTTGTTAAAAATAACTAAAAAAATTTTTTTTTAATGGATTCGAAAGGGTAATGTAAGTACAATCACGCACAACAAAGTTAATCGGAAATCCAGAGAATGAAAAATCGATATCTCTATGTCATCTAGGAGAACTATCTGCTATATGATAACTTTACATATCTATCTGGTAGATATTTCTTTTTAAACATAAAAGTAAATGTACATTGAATTATTTGTCAATTAAAATTCTTATATCGTACCCATATCTTATGTTTATCTTAAAAACATACAAATATAATTTATCTACAATATATAAATTTTGTAAAACAAATATATCTAGAAGATATTGTACAGATATGCATATTTAAACGATAAGATATCCTATCGATATCGCAACAATCACGACGTATTACTGAAATTTATTAATTATTATTAATTATAATATATAGCCTAGTCGATATTATTACAGATATCTTATAACGTTGCTCGATATCTATGCGATAAAACACAGATAAAATATGTTGTGCGGGAACAAATTATAAATGGTTTTTAAAATGCAATATTTTAATGCCTTATCTATACAAAGTGGAGGGGTTGGTGAACTTTTTTTGAATTTTGTAGTGCAAAACCTTAGAAGGGGCTTAACGTTACTATGAAAAATATCGAAATATACATATTTTTAGGGGTTGTGTGATGTCAAATGAAAGGTCTTGACAAGAGCTGCAATTTTAGTTCAAAGCGATGCAGAATGTAGAGGGTCAGACAAAACAAAGCAGGAGGTTAGATTGCCGGAAGCCCCCTGATAAAAAGAGAAATGTACAAAACCGTATTTTTACATTTTTTTCTCGGACCCCGCCATTATAATGTCTAAATTTGCTTTTTTAAATTGGTTAAAAGAATATAATAAAATTATTTTCCTATACAAACTTGAAACCTTTCCCCCTCCGAAAGAAGGCCGAGTGCCGCAAACTCTCCGAACAAACGCTATTCAGGAGAGACCCCCTGAAAAAAAGTTTGAAGAGAATCCAAGAGGAGGGAGGGGAATTTTACATATTTGCCTACTATTTTACATGGTCTTGTTATAATAGAGTGTATACTAACCATAAATATCCCATGAACCTTTAAATTTCCATGGCATCTTATTTGGACCGGTATTTTGAATGTCGTGCAAATAGTTTCGCAGAAATGCTGCCATACTCTCATCATTTTCGGCCAACATTATTGGTGTTTGTCCTGTGTGAAAAGAATATTGTAATTTTGCAAATACTCAATCAATAAACAAATTACCTGAATATGTTGCCAACAATGGATCAGCTCCGTAGGACAACAGAAGCCGAACGATTTCGGTATAACCATTTTCGACTGCTTCGTGTAAGGGACGAATACCACCGGACGTCGCTGTTTCGGAATGATTTGCACCATACTCTAGTAAAAGTCGTGCAATGTCAATGTGTCCACGCGAACAGGCTTCGTGCAACGGTGTGTAGCCAGCATTGTCTTTCTGATCCGGATTCATTTCAAGTCGCTCCAAGCCAAAAGCAATGACATCAATGTATCCCAAACGAGCGGCCTTATGCAAAACACTTTCGCCAACACCCTTATTCAAAACCCAACCACGAATTTCGCGATTTATGTCGTTTTCGTCTTTTTCCTCAAGGTAATTTATGGCAGCCGCTCGTCTTTTCGGTACCGGAACTGGTGTACCATCGGAATTTACGAGTTGCGGTAATGGTTTCTTCTTCTTGCGAATATAATCAAAGCCTGAACTACCTTTACGACGTCCACCACGATTGCCACGACCCTTTTTACCACGATGCAAAGACTTAAATGAACTGGGCGTCATGCCATCTTGTTCGGACATAACGCTGGGCGTGTCCCGCTCGTTTGAGTCTAAAATTTCCTCTTTTATATCATCGGCATTTCTTTCACATTCATTAATTTCGGTATCTTGAGTCTCGTCGTCCTGGTTCAATAGACTGTCTTCGTCCATTTTTTCTTGTTTTATTTGATGCACGTCCAACAATGCGGCTGGTTCCGTTTTAATGACACTCTTAACACAGAAATCAACATTCATCTTTTCCAAATATTGTTTGTACTTTTGATCGTACGTCATTGGTGGTGAGCTGACGTCCGGTTTTGTTGACACGATTTTGGTTTGGGCGGCCAACGCTTGAGCGGCAACTCCTTCAAAATTAAGCGGTGGCGCTGATGCTGGTCTATCCTCTCCGCCAAATACTTCGCGAATAATTTCCTGGTTCTTTTGAACGCGATACTCTTTGCGAGTCCTCGACTTTAGAACGGCTGTATCGAAAACACTTTGCGGTTTGAAGACTTTCTCGCCTTCGGGTCCGGGCGTCTGAAGCAATTCAACCTCATTTGATTGTGGTAGAATTTTCGGTTCATTATTGATTACTCTTAGTTTTTTATTCAGTTTACTCATTGGACGGATAACACGTTGATGAAGCAGATCGATTATAGATTTTGATTTATTTTCACAATCTGGCTCTTCTTTGGGTTGTTTTGGAATGGTTGAAGTGCATTTGGCGTCTTTCGGTTCGATAGCCAGCTTGCTTTTCGCTATTGTTCGACCACGTTTCGAATCTTTTCGTGGTAGCGTCTCATTACTTGTGCTAGCGTCTGATTTTTCGGCTTGTTGTTGTTGAATTTTGCGAATCTCCGAAAACGATTCCGATGCATCACTAGAATGAGGATCCAAATCTGGAAGGGACGTAGATTTTCGATGCCACGATGGACGTCCAACCGAGATAAGACTTGCTGGTATTTTCAATGAACGTTTATATTCGTACACTTCATCTTCCCATCCGGGACGAAATTGCTCTTGCTTTTCGGCGGCGGCTGTCTTTTGTGGCGTTATATCTTTGCTAATCTTGCGTGGTGTTCCCCGTGCCACCTTTTTGTCTGCCTTACTTGCGGAAAGCGAAGATTTTTCGGGCGTTTTTTGCTCAACAACTTCAGTAATTGACTTTGACGTACGAGATCTTAACCGAACTGGTTCCGGTTCCGATACTTCACTTTCATCAGAAGAAATCAATTTATTTGCTCGTAATCCTTTTTTCAATTTATCTGTTTTTGTCGTATTTCCCTCATCACTGTCCACGTTGGCAGCAGCCGCTTTCTTTTTGCTGTCTTCCGATTTTAATACGGTCGCAGACTTAACTGGAGTTTTTTCACTAAAGCTTAATTTTTTCGACTTTTCCTGAACATTTTTAATAACTTTATCACTTCGCAAAACTTTACTATTTGCAATTTGATTTGCTATTTCACGTTTCTTTTTCGATCGAGTCATTGTTTCTTCGATTTTGGTTTGTGACTTACTTTTAGGCGGAGTTTTCTTATTATCGTCATCTTCTGAATTGTCGGAAGCTGTTTCGATGGTCGATTTTTTTACTGCACTTTTAGTTTCGATTGTTTGCTTCGCTGTTTCAGTAGTTGGCATGTCCGTATTTTCCTCTTCAGTGTCCGATCGTAATGCGGGTATTTCGGTTTTAGTAAATTTTCGCTGATTTTGTAATGGTTCCGAATCTGACGTAGAAGAATTGTCACTCTTTTTACGTTTCTTGGCATCGGCACCATTTTTCAGTATTACCTTATGCCGTTTCTCATCATCTTCCATGTCGGAACTATCATCGTCCGAAGTATTTTTCAGACCAACACTAGCCCGTGTTCGTGGCTTACGAATAATTTTTTTTGGACGCTTGTTAAAACGATTTATCTCACCGTCACTATCCGAACTCGTGTGCAATGTCAGTTTCTTTTCAATTTCACGCTTCTCTCGTTGTTGTTCCTTTTTGTTTTTGCTAATTTTTTCCGATAACCTTTCTAGTATGGCCATGCGTTCTTGTCTACTTGTCGATTGACTTGTGTCGGATTTTTCATGTTGTTCAGCAGCAGTTTTAATTTCTGCTGGTTTTTCAGTGTCAATTTTCGTCTTTAAATTATCACTTAAGCTTTGTTGTCTCAGCAATACCAGCGGTGTATCCTCATCACTGCTCGAACTATCCGGGGGTGCAGTTTTCGAAGGCACAACATTTGCGTCTTCCGATTCATCCATTATAAATACATTTTGATTCTCTGCTTTCACAATATTCACGATACTCTCGTCCATATCACATTTATAATCGATTCCCGGCAGATTTTGTAAAGGAATTTCCGGTTCCACCGCTTCTAATTTATTAAAATCCACAACAGAACCGGACAAAGATTTAAAACCAGCACGCTTTTTACGGCCACCCCGTTTTTTCGATCCACCAGTCTGCAATTGTTCAACAAAATCATTACAAGCACTGCCCCAATCCATAAGATCCAATGCCGATGAACTATTATTCTCCAAGTCAGAGAACACATCCATTTGAGCGGGAGGAGCAGGTTGTTCGGTTTCTGTGTCAATAGATTTACCTTCTTGTTCGATGGTTTTGGTCTCGAAAGTGGCGGGTTCAGGTATTGGAGTGTAACCTTTAAGTTCGCCTTTTGTACGAATTCTTGCAGCAATAATTGAAGCTATGTCTGATTTTTGACCATCATCTTCAATTGTTTCGGTACTACTTTGACTTTTTAAGGCTTTTTGTTTTTCCATTTCTTTCAATTCAAGATTTGTGCGAAGTTTTGAAATTACGCTTTGATCGACACCTTTATGGACGACATTGTTGGTCCGTTGTTGTGGCGGTGAAGGTTTCGATTGTGGCGTTTCATTAAGCATTTGACTAACTTGACGAAAATTAGATTTCGGCAGTGTACTTGAAGTGGGTGGTGGAACTGATGTTGGCACTGACTCTACCGCCTTTAGTGCGGTTTCATTATGTTCTGGCATTCTTTGATATTGTAATTCTGACGGTCGATAATATTGCTGTTGTGGTGGTGGATGCTGATTATGCGGCGGTCTATGATCTAATTGTTTAGTCGCAATTGGTTGAGGTGGTGGAGGATACCATTGTTGTTGTGGATTTTGTTGAGTCAGTTCTGTTGATGCATTGGGTCGATAATTGTATGGATGATTCGGATGTGGATAATATTGATTGACTTCATTTCGATAGGTTTGATATGAATCGGTGTTATATTTATCATGTTGTTGTTGTTGTTGTTGTTGTTGTTGTTGTTGTTCGGTTGATTTCGGAACTTGTGGGCTGACCTGTTGATGATATGGCTTACTTTCAGAATAATAGACTCTAGCATCTGGTTGTGTTGGTGGTTGACTTAATGCAGGTGGTTGAGAATAATGAGTAGAGTCTTTCTTGGCGTTCTGATATGCATAGGTTTCCTCTTGTATTTTCATTGGATACTCACCGGGTGGTGCATAATATTGTCTGTCATTCACAACATGATTTGCAGGTTCATACCTCTTATCTTTATACGCTTGTTCTTTGAATCGTTGTCGTTCCATTTCGTAGTTTTCTCGACTGTTTGCTACCTCATTAGGCTGCTTAAGATGGTGTGCTTCTTTCGCCAAACTCTGTTGATCATACTTATCATACTTATGTTCAGCTGGAGCCGGTCCATGTGGATTATATGCACTGTAATCTGGATAATATGGTCGAGTCTGAACAGGTGGTTTTGATTCTTTTCTAACTTTTGATGGAAAGCTTTCGATTACTTCATCAGCGGAACGCTTTCTCGGAGCATTCTGCATATAATTATCAGGATATGCAGCAGGTTTTGCGACTACCTCTTCATTTGGTTTAATATAATTGGAATTAATTTTTTGGAAGTAGGCTTGTGATGGTTGTTCCACAGTGTGACAAGGCTTTTGGATTTGCTTCCGCTCGTCCATGTATTGTTGTTCATAATATTGTGATCTATTCGCTGAATAAGATTGTTCATAATTTTGTGAAGGTTTATGATTACTTTCCATCTTATCGTGTCGATTGTCCGATGGTCTGGCTGATTGATGTGCAGCATAGCTGGTGGACTCTGTCGATTTTATTCTTGAACTTTCGGCATAATTCAATTGTTTGTCGAGCATTTTTGTATATTCATAGGATCCTTTTTGATGTACCGTAATATTTGGTTCCGCACTTGATTTATATTTCGGTTTTGATGCTATTTCATTATTAATTTTCGGCAGATCTTCATATGGTCGTCTTGATTCTGCCGAACCGATGGAAGCACCTGGTGGAGGAATAAATTCGCGCATGTTTTGATTTATAGGAAAATTTTTCAGTTCTTCTGGTTTACGTCCAAATACTGTGGGAACTCTTGGATGCAATTCCAAGGATTTATGTGTTTCTTGTTGTCGATACATTTCATGGTTGTATTGTGACGATCGTGGCATATCTGTTGGAAGTTGTTGTGGTTGTGGTGGCGGATGTGACAAAGGCATTTGCCTTGATGGAGCGACTGGTTGTGGTGCAGCAACTGGTTGATGTCTAACGTCTGATTTTCTATCATATACTGAATTGTTCGGATATGATTTTTGATCAGGCCTAACGGGATGCTGTTGATCTGGCAAATATTGTTGTTGCATCGATGGTGGATAATACGAATTATTTCTTTGCTGATTATCTGGCAGTAGCGGCGAACGTTGTGAATGATTACCAGCCTTTTTAGAGTCCGAAACGCGTGATGCATGTTTTTGAAAATTAGGAGCAAAATCAACTTTTAGCGATTGTGGAGGAATTGATGCAGCCGGTGCGTATTGTTCTCGGTATCTAGACGTTGATGGCAGTGAATAATCTCCACATCCCGTTGAGTCGGCTTTAGTTTTTACCGTTTTAACACTTAAATCCAAAGGAGATTCACGTTTGCCGATCGGCAGTGCAGATTTCACCGTTGCATTCTTTGGTTCTTTCACTTTAGCGGCTTTTGAGTGGGGTTTTTGCGTCGTCGATGGATAATTTACCGGAATAGGAATAGTGGTTTCAGACTGTTGCATGCGTGCTTGTTCAATCGATGGTTCTTGTTTTCCCATCGATGCACTTATTCGCGACACTGTAACACTTAAATCATGTTTACTTAATTCACTCACAGATCTATTGACGTAATGATCATAAGGAACGTGTGGACGACGAGCATCTACAGTGCCAGAACTCTTGTCAGGAACAGTAGATCGTGAGGCTTGAAATTGCTGATAACGCAATTCTTCCGTTTTTCTGGCAGCTAATTTTAAATTTTCTTCTTCGCTGGCACGTTGCTTTTGATGTTGCTGTTGAGCCAAATGTTGATCGGTTGGATAGTTTGGCTGATAGTTGGCTGGATAACCGCCACGTGGTGGATAAAATGATTCGCTTCCACTTGGATAAGACGAGCTTTCTTTTGGTTGATTTACTTTTGGATTATCGAAAATACTACAACTCAGATCAGCGTCTGAACGACGTATCGAGACATCTTTGTTTAAAGTTTTCTTAATGATTTGATAGTTAAGATCAGTTTCAGACGTTCTGCGATACATGTAAGGATCGAAAATAGTTTTCTGTTGTTTTTGTGCGTAACTGGGTTTTTCATTTCTTGCCGCTACCTCATTTGCAGCCGCAGAAGCATGCTTAATAATTGACGATGACTCATGTCGTTGTGGTTGAGTTATTGTCAGGTCATTTGTTGAAGCGTATTTTTGGGGATATCGTTCGGCAGCATGCAGTTGTGATTGAACATGTTGTGATGGTGGCATTGGTGGAACGTCAGCCGGTTGTGGTGTTTTTGTCAGATCTACATAATCAAATGGAGCTTTTTTATTGGTACTTGGTGGTTTTGACGCATAATATGCCTCTCGATCTGACTTAATGTTATAAGAATTAGGATGGTATTGGCTGTTGGTTGGTTCCATTTTTATTGGATAATTATATCCCGGATGTGGATAATAATGATGATTTGGTGGTTGCTGGGCAGTTGCAACAATTGTGGACGTTGCTCCTGTGGCAGCTGCTGGAGGTTGAGATGACTGATTCATTGGATAATACGATGGGCTGGGTGAATGCTTAAATGGTACTGGACTGGGTGCGGTTGGTGTTGAATTATTAAATGATGATGGACTTGGTGTTTGATGGGGTGAAGTGTACGAATAGCCGGTTGGACTTTGTGGCGGAACAGCACTGTGTGGGTGGCTAGATTGATGATAGTGTTGCGGTGATGGACTGGCACCGACCGGACTTTGTGATATTCGACTTGTTTGGCTTATCGATTGTGGTGAGGAAGACAACGATATTGGACTTTGTGTTGTTGCACGTGAACTTGGCCAATTTTGTGGAGGATTCATTTGGCCACCGCTTTCATATTGTTTCGATTGGGATGAAGTAATCGTCGAAGGACTTCGCAACGGACGTGATGAAGGAGCTGCCATTGGTGAAGCCTGGTTTGATGGACGAACAATTTTCGAAGATTGCACAATTGGTTGGTGCTGCTGCTGTTGTGGATGGAGTTGTTGTTGTTGTTGTGGGTGTGGTTGATTTTGTTGATGTAGCTGCTGCTGATGAGCCATATATTGAGCATGATATTGAGAATTTACCATTTCGGCAGGATGTCTGGTGCGCGCCTGACTATCATAATGCGCTCTTGATGGATCAGAGCGATGTTGTTGTGGTGGATATTGTGGATAGTGTGATGTGGGTTTTGTCGTTGACGTTTCATAATATGTTCCGGGATTTTCATTTCGTGGAACATAACTTGAATTTTGCTTCACATAATTTTCGGGTATTGATTTTGTGGTTGCTTTTGTCAATACAGGAGAGACTATTGTCGGTACATTGTTTTTCATTCTTTCTTCGGGTGATTTTTGTTGGCCAAATGTGGGTGGAATACGTGATGGTGGTTCTTTTGTTAATGGCGGTGGTGGTTCTCGTTGATAGCCAAGTCTATCTTTGTATTTGTCAGGCATTTCATGTTCTTTATAATGAGATGATGAAGAGGGATATGGTTGTTCAGATGGCTGCAAAAGATTATTATATGCATATGGATGAGTTGGGGTAGGTCGATAATCATGACGTAACTTGTATGATTCATTAAAATCGGTTGATCGATGAAGATTACGCATATCGGGTGTTGGAGCTTGAGGTTGTGGTTGTGGAGGAGGTGGTGTTTGGTAGTGATTCATTGGCGGTAATGTTTGTTGTGACTGTTTTGGTGGTTGCTGGTGATATTTTTGTGGTTTCTGTAATTGAGATGGATGTTGTTGAATTGGTTGTTGATTATGACTTTGATGATGATCTGGTGCAACTATTGACATTGTCACATCTTGTGAAATTTGTGGATAATTTTTATAAATTATTGATGCTTCACTGGGCAATGTAAGCGGTGCTGCTGCTGCTGCCGCTGCTGGTGCGGGAAGTTGATTTGAAGGTGGTTGCGTTAGAACTTTTGACGATACCTCTTTACTGGTATGGTTAATAAATTGACTTTTATGTATAACATGTGCGGTCGGTTCTTCTAGTTCATGATTCACTTTATTTCCGTAGTTTTCATCGATTTTATTTTGTTTTGTAAAATCTGGACCCTTTACATACAGATTGTTATAAGTGCTATTTGCCTCTAGTGATTTTGACGATTCCACTTTATTCGATTGTGTTGATGGGGTCGGATTTTTTAATTGTAAATCACTAATATAATTACGACGTTTACTTATTTCGGCAAAATTACTGGGATTCACAGCAGTCGGTAGTGTTACCGGTTTACTACTCGATTCATTATTGCTATAATTTACTGCCGAAAAATGGGGATTTGTTACTTTTAGGTCATTTGTTGAATAGGCTTGAGATATTTTACTAAAATCAGGTGCTTTCATCCGAAGTGGGCTTAGATCTCGGGTTTTCGTCTGTTGATGTTTGGTAAAGTCGGGATTTTTTATGTATAAACTGTTGGTTTTCGTTGCAGGCAAATGATTATTGGTTGGCTTACTTAAATCTAAAGTTGATTGATATGGGGATTGATTTGACCTTGGATATGTACTATTGCTGGCCGATGATGCTAAATGGGATGTACTTGTAGAATATGCAGCAATGTTATGCGGATCATTTGGTATAACTTTTCTTAGATCTGTTAAAGAAGTGGATGTGTTCATTGTTGCATTCAGATATGCAGCATACGAATCATTGTGATTACGTATTTTATCTGATTGATTTGTGTTGCTTGTAGGACCATTTGTAAAATCAATACTTTTATTTATATTATTTGTGCTGCTGGCTTTATCAGTTATCATAGCAGGGTTTGGGTGTGAGGAATAACCTGCACTGTTCTCGATATTCCATTGATGATTATTATAATGATCTTGATAATTATTCTGTTTTATTATTGGTTGGATAACAGAATTTGTATTTTTGCTACTTGAGTTGGAATGTACATATTTGTTTGGTTGTGGCAGATGTGCGGGCACATTGCTGCTGTGATGGGGTTGTTTTTCTGTATGAATTTCATGATGCATAATATCACTATTGCATCCACTAATACTACTGAAGCTACTATTACTACTACTATTTTGCCGACTGATACTATTTAATATTTGTTTTGAGCCCATTTCATTGTCTTTTATTAATAATTGATTTTCTAATTGTCTTGTTGTATTATTATCTTTATCAGTTGTTTTATCTAAAATTGTTTTAGTTCCTATTTCATCACAATTGGTTTCAGTAGATAGTTTATCAGTTGAATAATTTATATCTCTATTTTGATTATTTAATTTTGTTGTCGTATCGTCTGTGGACTTTTGAAATGACAAATCATTATTTTCCCTACTATCACCACCTCCCTTATCACTTATGTTTGAATCAATTACTAATTTATTTTCAATTGATTTAGTACTATTAGAATTGTTCAGCATACAATTTGAAGTAGTCGCTTCTAAATGTGATGAAGTAGTTGGTAATCTTAGTTCGTCATAGGATTTCGTTGTTGTGCTCATTTCTACCGAATTATTAACATTCGGTTTTGCAGTTCCTACAACCTCATCGAGTTTTGTTAGTGTTTTTGTAGAAATAGAGTTTGATTCAGCCTTATCAATATTCCAGAATTTATTTTGATCATTTCTAATATCAGGTAAACAAGTCTTTTCTGTTTCAACATTTTCTAATAAATCAATTTTTTGATTACTCTCAACAATAGCACCATCATTTCTATTATCATTATTATTATTATTATTACTATTACTACAACTACTTATGTTGCTACTACTATTGCAACCGTTAGTAACGTAATTATTTTTTGCAATTATTTTATTATTCTCATTTGATAAGGGCAATAATTTCATATTATTATCATCACCATCACTAACATCATCGTTTATTGAATTACCTTTGGTAATTGCATCTAAATTTTCATTAACAACTAGTTCACTACTATCACATTTCTCGTTTGTTTGATTTATAATCTCATTTTTAGTTCCTACATTTGAATTAGTTTCAATTAAATTGCTTTGCAATGTGTTATTGTTGCTGTTGCTACAACTTTCATTTTTTTCTAAATCAACATTATTGCTGGTTATCAAATCAATGCCACCATCATCATCTCTACTACTTTCACTTGAGTTGTTGTTATTTTTAAAAGATGATGCTGTTGTTGTTGTTGATATATCTGTCGATGTTGTTTCTGTTGCTGAGTCCCCACCCGATAATGATTGCACTTCATCCAATGCAGTACTTGAATCAATGTCTTTGATTTGATTATTGTTCAAATTTACTGTTTCATCATTTGATGTTGTTGATGAGGATGGTACTTG
The DNA here is from genome assembly GCA_027564275.1 of Diadocidia ferruginosa. Classification (NCBI taxonomy): domain Eukaryota; kingdom Metazoa; phylum Arthropoda; class Insecta; order Diptera; family Diadocidiidae; genus Diadocidia; species Diadocidia ferruginosa. The sequence goes on along the minus strand of JANSTW010119663.1, from coordinate 2,174 downwards.
TTCATCATTATCTAAATCTTTTATTGTCGCTGGAGCAGCAGCAGCAGAACTATTGACTTCATTATCTAAATTTGTTATTGAATTGCTATTTTTTGTTGTATCAACATTTTGGTCTGTATCAATATTTATTGATTTATGATCATCAGACGAAATATCACAATGTTGTTGTGGCGGTGGTGGTGGTGGCTGTGATGCGGAAGTACTTGATTCAGATGATGTTATTGTGAGTGATGTTTGTTGCAGTTGAGGACCAACATCCATTTCAGACAAATTTTCGTTAATCTGCAATAAAAAAAATAATTTATTAGAAAATTTATTTTCTTGTGTTCTAAAAAAAAAGAATTATCAAATTCAGAGGGTAATCTAAAATCTTTCTTAAGTTAGTAAAAATTATATATTTTATTCAATATGTTTATATTTATCTATAGTGAAGATATATGAGCATTCTAACGTATAATTACTAGTTAGCATATCCATTATTCCAGGGTCGCATTTACCACTAACTTTAGGGCGACGAATTTTTGTGGGTGGAAATAATTTTCCTTTCTAATATTTATATTCTTTAAACTAAATGATATACCAGACTTAGATTGAAGTACACTTTTACTAATTTGAGCCCATCAGAATGGTACTTGAAATAACTACTTATACAAGCGAAAAAAAATTGGAAAATATTTAACATTGCCGAGTGAAGAAGAAGGGCCAAAAAGAGTTAACGTGTTCATTTAGGGAAAGTGGTTGCAGCTCATTCAAAGAAACGTGATTATCGAATCTTTAATAAAATTATTAATAATCTCATCTTTGTCTTTATTAAAGCCACTGGTATATGAAAAATTGCTAGAGTGATTCAACACATTATTATGGTAAAAAAAAAGTTGTATCATAAGACATATTTCTGGCATGTCACATCATCAGCACCAGTGATGAATAGTTAATTTTTAAGCTGTACATCTTTATATGAATTAATTTGATTTCTTCCATATATCTTCATGTTAGTTCATTTTTCCGAACATACACATTTAACAATGACGACAACACGTTAAATGGGACGCCAAATTTTTGTCATACTAGGCTTGCCAAAAATTTGGCGGCCCATTCAACGTGTTATCGTCATTGTTAAATGTGTCGTATGCGCTCACTTTATATGCGCCTCTGCTCATAATATCTTATATAAATGTCGTTATCAATTAAAATTATCACAGTTTATTTCGAAATATTTGATTAAAAAATATTTCAACGAATTTAAACTATATAAAATGAGTAGTATATAGGTACATAGTTTACTATATATATCCAGAAATATATAACATACAATTAACACACAAGTAATATAATAAAGTAAACATAACTAATATACTAAACTGTTTATACAAACAATAAAATAAATAAAACCTCAAACCATATGTGTTTGCTATATAGTAAATAGAGTCTCTATTTTTTTTATTAGAAAAAAAATTCAAGTAAACTCAAGATATTTTCTAGGTCAGTTACATAAAACCCATAAAAAATATAATTTATGTCAGCACAATATTAGTCAGTATAGCGAACATATATACAATATATTGTATGTTTTAGATTCAAATTATGCATAGGCAGAAAAAACTATGTAAAAAACTATCTTGCTTTCGTATATAGGATACGTCTTGTATTCGAGATTCAGACAAGATACGTAAAGCTATATAGTGATATATAGAATGTATAAAATGTAATTTAATAAACGAACGTGAGTTAAATTTTTGATTGAAATTTATTTATAACTTTGAACGACATCGCAAAACTTTGTATATAGAATAGTGTTGTTGTTGTTGCTTTTTGTTATATAAAATTCGATGTATATAGACAATAATTTGTTATGTGCTTTATAATTTATTTTATATACCATTTTTTTTAATAATATTTAGACCCATCTATATAAAATATATGTTTAATTTTATTATTGTTATTTAGATACAAAATATTTGCTTTTTAAGATTGCTTATGCGTGATATAATATTTTAAATAATTGTTAAGCGCATTAAATTAAAATATTTAAAACGTTTTTGATGAGAATTAACAGATACAGAAAACATTTCTGTAGAAATTCTTTATAACATATACTTATTCATCATCATCATCGTGTCCTTTACTCCAAAGCGTGGGAGCATAGGGACCATTTTACCCTTTTTTCTATCTGA
>JANSTW010119552.1:0-17019 GCA_027564275.1 Diadocidia ferruginosa | reverse complement strand
TATTTTCGGCATGTTTTTAATGCAGAAACCCCGAAAAGTGCAAATGTTTCACATTTTCGACCATAACTCACAAACCGCATATTTTAGCATAAATGTTTTCAACAAAAATGTTCTCTGCATCAAAACGAGTAACTTTACAAAACATTGCAATAACCTACAAACTATCCTTTTACTTCTTTTTGCTTGTCGTTAGGAATTGCGACACCAAATAAAAGATTTTACACCAAAATGTCTGTTTTTCAAACATTTTTTTTATTTATTTTTTCTAAAATATCTGCTAATGGTTAGTAAACATTTAAAAACGAGTTGAAAATCAGTTTTTTGGGCGTAATTCCTTACAACGGCCAATGGAACTATAACTGTAGGTTATTGCAATGTTCATTAAAATTACTCACGTTGATGAGAACATTTTTTGTCAAATACAATTATAAAATATGCACGGTTTGTGAGTTATGGTCGAAAATATGAAAAAAATTCATTTTTTCGGGCTTTCTAGACTTTTCACCGAAAGAGTGAAAATATGGCCTGCATATGTAAGCAAAAGTTGTGTCTTCTAGTGTGAAAAACATTTCGTTTGGAGATTGCATTGATAAATTCCCAATATTTTACGAGATAGAGCCGTGCAAAACTAAATCTCAAGCTAAAAGTGTATAACGGTACTTATAAAAAAAAAATTCGAACTAAACTACCAAAACCCAAATATAGAAACTGAAGTCAGAATTTTGTTTACATTCAAAGACTTGGAAAATGTTGCACAGCTCAATAATTTTAAATAGTTAATTAACTTATACTAAATCTGTTTTCCCAAAATACCAAATTTAGCTACATATATATAATATTTCTGTGTACATATTATAAAGTTTATGTAATTTTAATAAAATTTTCTATTTTCCAAATATATGTAATATATATTTTATTGTAGTCATTCTATATATATATAGTTTGTAAAATAGATCCTTTTTTCATATCAAATTCCCTTTTATTAAATATTAATGTACCTTATTGTGCTTCATATAGCTTATATTTTATTACATATTATATACTATAGAGTTATAGGTATAAAATATTATATAAGCGTGTATTAGTACCAAAAAATTCGCTTAATCAATTTAATATAAATAAGCATCTCTTTTCTGATACTGATTGTCGGTAGCAATATACATATATAATATTATATTATATATAGCCGAAAACCTACCCTAACTGGAAATCCTTTATGCATAACATAGACAAAACAACAGCAAAAAATGCTAAAAACAAACGCAACATTATATACATTAAAGCTTATAGTCCTGCAACTGCAACATATTTCAATAATTGTATAAGGATATATGCATTTGTATTTTGATATGCAGATGCAGAGTTAATTAATTTAGAAATTTGTTTTTTATATTGGAAAATGAAAATTTGTTGAGCAAATAGTTCATGTGCAACATAATATACTACTGTTAATTCATATGAAAAGAAAATATTTTCATCTTATGTTTTAACATTTTTTTGTTAGGTTTTCTTTCTATTTTCTGTGTATATAGATGGTTTCTCTTATATATTTTTTGTTAACTGAGCGGTTGTGCTTGCCGGTCATATAAGAGTGCTTGCTTGTATATTATCTGCCTATATATACATGCGATATTTTTATGTCTCTTGCAAGTTACTGCCGCGGTACAACCACGTCACATATATTTATATATCGTATATTATATATATATACATTACAAACTATATATAGGTTTACAATAATATAATGTGATCAAAGGCAAAAAAGAACAGAAAAAAATTGTTGAGCTTGTCAGTCAGAATAAATTTTAGTTGGTTCTCAGTATTCTGTATTCGTTCGTCAGGAGAGTTTACTTTTATTGAAATATTTTTACATTGAAGAAAAACATTTTGTTAGTATTTTTTTATTGAAATGTGTAAACTTTTATCACCATCATCAATTTTATTATATACATATTGTATATAGTTTGCTATATATAATAATGAAATATTTTAGACTTTACTTATATTGTTGTGAGTTACCATTATTTTTTATAAATATTTTTTTTAATTTTGACTGAAATATTATAACTTTTTTAATTTGGTTTGGAATTGATGAAAAATGCATGATGCTTTTATGAAATAATATTATGCTTTAGCATGCAGCTGTTTGATTTTTTTTTGCATTTTACTTTTATACACATAGATCTCATATACCTATATTATGTAAAAACTATAGTTTTTCTCTACTTTGCCGGCCACCATTTTGTTATTTCATATAATATTATGTATATTTATATGTTTTGTATTTTATGGGTACATGTGTTGTTGTTGTTGTTGTTTTCATTTAAAAATAGGGGCTTTAAATATTTTTTTCCCAAATATACCTTTATAGATTGAGTTTTTTTTTCTTTTTGAGAGCAGAGGAGAGATTATAATTTTTGCTTTTCTGTAATATGGGTAGATTATATTATTATTGTTGAGGTATACATTTTATTATATGTAGTATATATAGATTTTTGGTAGTCCCTATCATCTTGTGTTTGGGTGCAGATTGAAATTGTTGATATTGTTTTTATTTGTGATGTGTTGTATACTGATCAGTGCAGTTTTTTAGTCTTTTTGGTATGTATATTCAATGTATCATGGTTTAACTCTGCTAGTGTTGCATATTATAATATGATGTTGTTGGGGTTGGTGAAAGGTATTATATCTTTTTATATAAAAAAGGGTTTTTTTGTTTCCTAATATCCTGTATGTTATGTTATAGATTGATTAAATAAATTCAGATAAATTATAGATTTTTTTTAATTTCAATTGAAATTTCTTTTATATGATATTATGGATAAATTAGTAAAAAACCGGGTTTGCATTATACTACTAGTTCATATACCTGAAATTGACAATAAAGTGTGTAATGTGTATACATCACAGATACGTACCTGTGTAAATTTCATATATTTTTGACATACAAAATGTATGTAAGCTTTTGGCGAGGTGAACATTTTTATATTATGTAAATTATTGTGCCAGATTTTCGTGTATGCTATTTTGTATGTATTTTAATAATATTTTGCTTTGTCTATGGTATATTTTTTATTAATTATTATATAAAATAAATAATTTTAAGATTTTTCAAGTAAAAAATTACAAGAATCAATTATATACACTTCAAATTAGATGTTATTTTTTATAAAATACTAAAACTATGTCTTCTTGTCTTTTTAATCTTATAATTTGACAAACAAAAAGACAAAGGTAACAATTTATCATGATATTTTTCCATAATGTTAAAATGTTTATGATGAAATTCCAATGTTTTCTTATCGGCTATACCTATACAATGTTTTAATATTCGATTATAAACCATTTATGTTTTCTTAATTAAAGTTTTTTTTTGTCATTCAAAATTAGAAGAAATTTTTTTGAAAAGAAAACTTTTTTAAATTTTTTTTTCTTAACAAATTCTACGCTAATTAGCTACTATTTACAAAAAATACAAACAATTGATTGAAAAAAGTTTAATTTTTGTATACAAAAGTTGAGATTTCATCCCTTTGAATTTTTTGTCACAGATATTTATTTAATTTAATTTATTTAAACCAAAAAAAAAAAAAAATTACAGGTTACATATTATATGATCGCAATAAAAACCCATGTGTATGTGGGGATAAAAAGCTTAATTCTTTTCAAATTTATACTTAAAGCTAGGTTATGTAATGTATATATTATATATATTTATATATTAATAAAAATTATTGATATTATAATAAATATTATAAACTAAAAAAAATAACGAAGATATAGGTAACAATTGGTCACCAATTCCAACATTGTTTTGGTTTTATACAGAACTATAAAGTCTAAAAAGAAACACAAATTGATTAACTTATAATATTAATTGTTTTTAAAGATTTAACCTGCACCATGGACCGAAATCTAGTGCGATTTTGGTCAAAACTAAAATAATCACAATTATTGACAATGCGGAAGACATGTTATCAATCCGTTCAGAAGATCCATAGTTAGTACGATGATGATTTACACTAAGATTGTAGAATTTTCTTAACGCCCGACTATAGGAACATTTAAATTAATTTTGTTTACCAGATTCGATGCATCAATGTACTCATGGAGTAAATCCGTTGACAACTGTGACAGCTTAAATTATAGGGAGCAAACTGAATAACATTAAACCATCCAACATATCTAAGAAATCTTTTTTGGATAGACTCAATTTTACTATTTCCAATTTTAATTTTATTTATATTTTACCCGTTTCGTCCTTTCAACTCTTCAGCATATATATGCAAACATTTATAGAGCTCCATTATTTGGATTTGGATTCTTGTTGTTATTTGTCAAGTTTATATGATATATTGTTGTTATGATGTGCCGAATTTTAAATGGTAATTTTTCTGAATATTTATAGACCGATAAATTAATTAATATATAAAGTTCTATCAACATCGTTAGACTTGTACTCGATTTTTTGAAGTTACATGATAAAATCATGTTTTTTATCAATCACAGGCATCCCATTCCTCCTAAATTGTCTACATTAAAAAAATCCAAACTCCTAAATATTTTGTCATCATCATCATCGTGTCCATTTACTCCAAATCGAGGGAGCATAGGGACCATTTTTACGACTCGAAAATTGATTTTATAAAGTAAATTTCGTTTTTAACTCCTTATATGAATAAATTGATTAGAACTTAAGTTTTATCTTGATAATTTGCCAATGCTAGACATTATTATTTGATTGGATTTAAAATCTATAATCTAATCTATTATTCTATTTTGATATTTAATTATTTTTTACGGTAACATTTTTGGAAACTAATTAATATTATCATCCTTTAAGAAAAAATATGACAATTTATAAGAAAAGTCATGATAATGAATGGGAAACTATTCTATGTAATTGATAAAAAATTCTTGAATAAAATCTGGTAATAATCTGGTACCCAGCCAAACTAGAAAAACCCTATTTGGGTTTTTATAGTTTAGTTCGTATTTTTTATACCGTTACAAAGTTTTTGCTCCAGATTTGGTTTTGCACGGCTGTAACTCGTAAACTATTGCGAGTTTCTCAATGCAATCCTTTTGTTTTTCGCACTAAAATACTCAAACATATCGAGTGCAGATTTGCACTCTTTTGAGATTGTTTTAGTCCAGAAAGCCTGAAAAAAAAATTTTGTTTTGCTATGTTGGTGGGTACTTCCAGAAACTGAAGTCAGAATTTTGTTTACATTCGATAACTTCGAAAATGTTGCACAGTGTAATATATGTTATAGTTTATGCTGTATTTTTGATCATAGTGCAAGTATACAAGCTGTTGACAGGGGGCAACCTAAAATTATCGCTATAATACACGCTATATGGAGTAAAGGATGAGATGATGATGATACACTCAGCTTTGTTCATTGGATTGGTTTATATTTATCGAATAATTTTTAATATCTTAATTTTTGATATGCATGTTAAATCTGAAAGGTTTCCAGTGTCTTCAGGTGTTCCTCAAGGTAGTCACTTGGGACCATTATCATTTATTTTGTTTATCGAATAATCGAATATATCGTAAATATTTTCCAGTTTTCAAATTTTTTGCTGTACGCTATACTTGAGGCAATACGAATTTATCGAATTTAAGTTGTTTTAATGAACAATAGAAAGAACTAAAATAGTATTGTTGTAAACATATGGATATAAATGCAATATTATTTTGTTTTAATTAAATAAATAAATTTATTCAGGATATGGACTTTTAATTATAGTATTCCATTTATATGATTTCAATTACAATAATTATTTACCTACAAATGTAGTAGCTCCTTTTAGTAAAAATAAAATAATATTAAAAAGCTATGATTTTATGATAGTTTAATATTCGCCACTATATACATATACTGATAGGTTAGAGGTAATAATTAACGCCTCTACAAATTTCTATGTACCTATAATAGTTATTAATACAAAGGTTATTAAATCGATAATATAGAAAATATTTTGCATAATTTATCATTAATAATAATGAACAAATATGAAAAGCGCTTATAACTATTGACCTATATATAGTAGTTTTTCGAAGAAAAGCCTATAGGTATTTGTAATTTTTTTTTACAAGGTTTTAAAGTGCGGAGGTAGATACAGAGTATGTTAAATAAATATTGTTCTACATATAACGTAGAACAATATTTATTTAAGAATAATAAAGATCGTCGGCGCATCGGTCCGTTCTAATGTTCTATTGCAGAACCATCTGATGTAATTGTGAATATTAAATATATAATAATATATTTTAAAATAATTTTTTTGCTATTTTTAATAAATATTATAATTATATTATACTAAATTTGTACAAAATTTAGACCAATATAAAGTGTGAAAAAATTTAACGTGGTTTTCTGTATTTCTTTTAGACACATGAACCGATTCTCCATATATCACTACAACCATCTTGAGTTTTCATTGAACAAAAATGGAAACACGTAAAACCCGACTAACAACCGATTCACCGACACCGAATTCCGGCAGCGAATCACAACCACCTATTACACCAACAACGCCCGGTCGTAAGCGACTTATTCGCAAAACAAACATTGATGACAACAAAGATGAGACAAAGAAGTCAGTAGAAAAAACCGCCACCAATAAAATGGCAAAAGACGCTGGAAAATCTGAGAATAAAATGACTGAACCGCCCGTGTCGCCCACAATGCGAAAACGTATTTCGCAAAAAATTCTAACAAAAGAAGAATTGTCTGAGTTGGTACTAAACGATTTCGACGATGATAATGACACATCACCGAGTATGTCACCGATAACGACAGCTGCCACTCCACCGCCCGTTAAAATAGATAGACGCTTTAAGAAAAATAAAATTATTGAAAAACTTAATGAAAACAGCAAACAAATTACACGTGCTAAACGAAAATCTATTCCAGTCACAGTTGTTTCGACCAGCAAAAAGGAACCGATGAAACGTCGCAACAGCACCGGACGTCTTGACGTCGAACGCAAAGTGTCGGCACGACTAAATAAGGATAAGCTAAGAAGTGGAAAAAATCGTAAACCGGTAATTAAGAGTCCGATTAAAGCAAAAGTTGTGACAAAAAAACGGTTACGCCTAACCAATGAAAAGACTGACGGAAAACCACCAAAAAAACAAGTAAAAATCGAAAAAGCCGATACTTTTTCGGATTCAGAATTGCTTGCCGCTCCATCTAGTCGCCGGCGTTCCGATTCTGTATCAAAATGTTCTGATATGACGGATGCATCCAGTTTTATGGATGTTCCCCTTATTACGCTAAAGGATAACGTTTCTGAATCTCAGGAAAGCAATGAAACCATATTAAAGGATATTAAAACCGAACTTGATGATATGGAAGCCGATGAAGAGGAGGAAGAAATTGTTGATGCCGAAGATGATGAAGAGGAGGAGGTGGAGGAGGAAGAGGAAGAATTAGTTGAGGAGGAAGCTAAAGAAAATCTGGAAATAAATGAATTGGAACAGAAAATCGACAATAAATTGGAAATAAAGGAAGAATTAGTAAAACAAATTATTAGCGCGACTGTTCTGAACGATAGTGGAATTGGTGGTGAGGAAAAAGATGTTAAAACTAAATTGGATACAACGGTTACAACTTTGAGTGATGCTGCGTCAGACGCTGCAAATGTTGTAGCAGAAAAAGAAGAAGTAACGCCGATAAAATCAACAATGGAAGCAATAAATAATTTAACGCCAGAGAAAAAAGATACAGTTACTCCAACAAAAGAACTTGTCACCAAGGAAAAACTGTCGGAAACAAAAAAGAAAGCGGAAACTCCAGCCGAACCGAAATCGGAGAAAAAGAAAACAGAAAAAGCTGAAACTTTAACAGAACCTAAATCGGAGAAAAAGAAGGTGGAAAAAACTGAAACTTTAACAGAACCTAAATCGGAGAAAAAGAAAGCGGAAAAATCCGACACTCCAACCGAACCTAAATCAGAGAAAAAGAAAGTGGAAAAATCCGAAACTCCAACCGAACCTAAATCGGAGAAAAAGAAAGTAGAAAGATCCGCAACGCCAACCGAACCAAAATCAGATAAGAATAAAGCGGAAAGATCCGAAACGCCAACCGAATCAAAATCTGAGAAAAAGAAGACGGAAAAATCAGAAACTCCAACCGAACCAAAATCAGAGAAAAAGAAAACGGAAAAATCCGAAACACTGACTGCCACAAAATCAGATGAACCGAAAAAGTTATTGGCCACAAAAAAAGTCGTGAATGCTACGTCACCGAACAAACTCAAAAGACAACATAAGGTGTCCGTAGTACCGACGAAAATCGTTCGGAAAAAAAGAAAAGTCGTTAAGAAGATTTTGAAAGTGAAACCGGGTAAAGCTAAAATGTTGAAAAAGGTGGTGAAAAAAATGGTGGCGTCAGAGATGACAAAAATTGCACCACTCATTATAGAAACTACAACATTGAAGATTGCTTCCGTTGAAAAATCCGATAAGACTGAAGATAAAATGTTGTTGGACGACAAAGAACTAAATGAAAAGGCTGAATCCTTAAGCCCGGCACTGGTCAGTGAGGGAGTGTCAGAGATAAGTGTTAAGCAATTCTATGGTCAACCAGATTTTTTGGAAAACAATCTAGGCATCGAAGAAGATCCAAAATTGGGCGAAATTGTTCAAGAAAAAACAAAACTTGACGAAGCTTCGGCAGCTGAAGTTAAAACTGATGCGATTGACACTTCAAAGATTGAACTAAATGGAACCGTGAAAGAGGTGGAACTAATAAGTGAAAAACCATTAGAGTTATTAGAAATTGTAGAAAAACCACCACTTCCTGAAGTAATATTACCGGAAGTAGTGACTGCTGAGAAGAAAGTCGGAGCAATGGAAACTAGTGAGACAATAGTAACGGCTGATATTGTTGTGCCCGAAGTAGAGATTATAAAAATTGTAACAAATGGTGTTCACGATGCTAAAATTGAAGACAAGGACATTAAGGAAGAAAAAGAAGTGCTTGCTGTTGAAAGTATTGCAGCAATAGAAAAGTCTGAGGAAAAGTTAGATGAAAAACCTGTAGAAAAACAAGAAGAAAAACCAACTGTTGAAGTAAAGGAAATCGATTTAGCTGTTAAAATAGAAAAAGAAGAAAAAGTCTCAACGCAGGTGGTCGTTGAACCAGAAAATAAAGAAAATATTTTAAATAATTTCAAACAAACGGACAGTCCAGAAGAGAAACCAAAACCCATTGTAACAAGTACTGCCGTTGTAGAAAGTGTCCTTCCGCCCGCTCCGGCAGACACCAAGAAAGACTTAGTTATTGTTCAAGAAACCCCGGAAATTCGTAAACAGAAAGAAACCCATCTAAAACACTTGGGGCTGTTAACGCATCAGGCGGCGGTAGCCGCAAAAATAGAAAAACAAAAACGTCGTGAACTGTTGCATTCAACCACAACATCATCGTCGAAGGGAGGAAAGGCTCAAAGAGTGTCCGAATATACGGGCACATTGAAAACGGTCATTAAACTTCATCGACCCAACAACAATGAGAAGAAAAAGGCACGAGTTCCGCTCAAGATGACCCTACACAAAGGACGAGGTGGCAAGTCGGCTGCAGTTGTGACCGAAACCAATTCTGCCAACAATTCGGAAGAGGATACCTACTACACCATACAGAATGATGTAAGCTTTGCAATATTTTTCTCAATAATTTCTTTTTTATTAATTTTTTTGATTTTTTCGTGCACGAACACAGACGGCGACCGACAATAACAGCAGCGCAGCAGCTATAGCGCCGACGACTGAGAGTAGTACTTATGGTGGGCAAAACAGAAAATCTCATTTTCGATCTTATAATACAAGTGGTGTGTGTTCTAACAAACAAAACAAAAACTATCCTTCTTTAATTTATTCTTTCATTTAACCCAAAAGACAAAACTAATTAGCTAATTTTCAAAATTAAATTATTTTATTTTTTATTTTTGGTTTCGAGTTTATTAATTGTTTATGTTTGAGATATTTTTTATGATTTAGCATTAATTTATCACAGCGCATTTTACTAATTTCGTCCAATATGTAAAATACGAGATAGTCACCAATCGACAAAATTACAAAATTTTGTCCAAAAGACTTAAATTTTCAAGAGGAATTCTAAGAATTCCATTACTTTTCAAGACTTCCAAAATTTCCGTAAGACTTCCAATATACTTTTAAGATTTCCATAAGACTTCCAATTTTTTCATAAAATTTCTAAGAATTTCTATAGACTTTTTCCAAAGGACATCCTAAGGATTTATTAGACTTATATAAAACTTCCAAGATTTCCAAGATTTTCATAAAGTCCAAGACATTCCTAAAATTTAAAACTACTTCCATCAGAATAGATTCCAGAAGATTTCCAAGTCTTTCATAAGAATACTTTAATAAGAATTCCGATAGACTTCTCTTCTAAAGAAATTTCTAAAGATTTACTAGATAAAACTTCTAAAATTTCCATACAACTTTTAATACTTCCAAGAATTCCATACAAATTCCAAAAATTCTTAAGACTTAAAAGATTTTAGAATTTTAATAAAACTTTCCTAAAATTTAAAAGACTTCCAGGATTTTCAAAAGTGCTCCAAAGGATTTATAAGACTTTCATAAAATTTCTAAGAGTTGTCTTACAAAAGACTCCAGAACCTCCTCAAATAATAATATATTGACGTCTTTCTTTGATCGAAACATAGATGGCGATAATATCGATTTTGTAATAAAATGTGATGTGATATAGGTTAACACATTTTTAAAATCATCTCAAACAAGATATTGCATTTTGAATTGATTTTTGCAAGTGTTTTAATTCCATAATAATTTCTAACAAACTTTTAACCCGCAACAAGTTTTTTCCGAAAACAAATGTTCAAAAATTAATTTCTACTTTTCCTGCACAGTTGAAGGTAGTGCAGCCTCACAAGCAGCAGCATCAACGTCATCAAATGCATCGATTCAATCGTCAAATGAATCCATTGATGGTGCAAAAGAAGTTGTGGAAAAATCTTTGGTAATACCGGAAAAGGCATCGTCGTTCCGAATCCACCCCGACAAACTGTGTCAAGATCAGTGTTTCTATTGTGGCGGTAAATTCGGCCTCTTCGATACGCCGTGCCATGTGGCACAGATTAAGTCGTTGGAGAGACAACAGAAAATCTTAGACAGTAAGTTCAAGTTAACATATTAACAAATTCTTCTTTATTCACCCCGATCACTATTTTCAGATGAAGAAAAACTAACCGTCGACAATTGCCTATGTGATGCATGCTTCCGTCATGTTGATCGACGTGCAAATTGTCCGGCCTACAAAAAACGTTTGGCACAGCAAGCGACCTTAGATTATAATATTACAACAAATAATGATGATGACGATTCATCGGCCAAACAGTCGACATCACCAACGTCAGAAATTGAAATGACCACATCAGACATAACCGCTTATCCACAGATGAAGTCAACCGTTTGCCATGTACAAGATTGTACGGCTTTTTCGGCTCGATCGGTTCGACGAAAATGGTTTATGAAAATGCGAAAGGCCATTTCCAAAATATTACAGTTAAATTTAGACATGAAATCCTTTACGGGACTGCTGATCTGTGATAAACATTTTGAGGACATATCCCATCTGATGGTATGTGCAATGTGCAAGCGGAAATTGTCCAAAAATCACATTTATTACATTTCTCAGGTGAGTGAATCGAGATTATAAAATCTTAAATTTATTTTTTGGAGTGCAAAAAAAAAGCCAAAACCCAGGTCGTTCTCAATTTAATTAAAACTTAAATCTTAATGAGTTAAAGTAGCGAGACTTTATAGTAGTGTTAATTTGTGTAATATCGCGAGTGACCAACAGTGTCGATGTTTTTGATTGGTTAATACCACTCAATACGCAAATTCAATTTGGTTGTTTTTGTTGGAAACATTTCATATACAAATTGTTGTTGTAAATTTCGAGTTGTCCGCTTGCTATTACTCACAAACTAACACTACTATAAAGGCTCGCTAAGTTAAAGGAATATTATATAGTTAATATCAATTTAAAAATAATGAAACTCCTCAGCAGTGTTAAAAAAGAAACAACAATTACTTTCAATTTATTTAAATAAAAATAATTCTCTCCACAGAATATTGGCAAAATAGAAAGCGGACTCGGTGAATCGGGACTAGAGATATCGTTGGGCCAATCGCCCGTCGTCTGTAAGCTGTGTCGTTACTATTCTAATCTATTGCTAAAGCCACCAGATAGTAAATCACAGAAATCGGTGTTTATGAAAAATTATGCAAGAAGGTATAAGTTGAAGAGAGAGTTTTTTTAAGAATTCTTAACAATTTTTTTTTTTAAATAGATTACTTGCCTTCCATAATATCGATGATGGAGTAGCTGCGTCACAAAATAAAAAGTCCACAACCAAATATCAAGCGAATGACGTGCAAGAAATGTCCGACTCGGATGGTGAACAAAGACAAATAGTGGACACAAGTCCGGCCACAAAACGTGGCCGACCACCAAAGTCAAACCGCAAATCAACATCGACAAATTCTTCGATACAATCACCGTCATTTGAGTCGGACGAAAAGAATTCCGTTCAAAGTGCTGGCGGACAAATTTTAGTGGATCATGACGTAATGGTTGACTATGATCCGCCAGCAATGTACGAGAGTAATTCAACGACATCGTTGGTTCAGAAACAATTGAAAAATAAAATCGCTGCTAACCTGTTGCAACAACAGCAGCAGCAACAAATAATTATGCAACAACAATTGTTGTTGCAACAACAACAACAGAAGCTAAGTGCTAGCCTAAACAAAGAGGACATATCATTGTTGCGATCGAATCCGAATATTTCGATGCGTGAACTGTTTCCGGGCGAAGAAGAAATGGGACTACAAGTAAATGTTCCCTTTAACACGGCCAACGTGCAACGGACGCCAGAAGGATGGTCGAAATGTATGTCGACCATTCAGTACGATGAACCGACGCGACATTTGTGGGAGGAATTGCAAAAACCATACGGCAATCAATCGAGTTTTATGCGACATTTAATTTTGTTGGAAAAATATTTCCGAAACGGAGATCTTATCTTGTCACATGGTGCTAACTGTAATGCAGTCATTTATACAGAGTCCGTACAACACCGACTACAATCGTACGATAATCGTTCGCATCCACCGAATAAAACCAGTGCCGCTCAACCAAATACTTTCAATAGCAACAATTTGAATTTATCAAATTATAATCTGAATCAATTGTACAAATTGGGTAACAATACAAATTCTCCGATAACAATTACACCAACTGGTCCAAAAGTACCTGGCAAGTCCTTAGCGAGCAGTAGTGGTGCGACAGTAACGCCAACTACCACAACAACTGCCGCATCTGGCAAACAATCTACGGAGCCAACAAGTCTGCTGAAGTACAACAATGATCCGAATGCTTATGTAAAGCAACAACAACAGCAGAAACGGGCACAGCTTCAACAGCAACAACAACAATTTAATGCAGCTGCCGCTGCACGTCATCAGGCCGCTAAACGGGAACAATTATTGGCCAGTTCTTTGAAAATAACAAAACCTGCTGAAGAGGTGCCGAAAATTCCACCAGGCATTCCACCAGAACTGATCAGCATTACAACCACCAATAAGCCACAGTCTTTAATACAACAACAATTAAATCAACCACCACAATCAGCACCACCAGCTCCCGTGGTAACACCGACCAAACAATCAAAACAACCAGATCCAAATTCTTTGCTTCTTCCAACCACATTAACTGGAACATCTGCTCAACAACCAAGTAAAAAACCACCAACCTCTTCGCCAAATCAATCAACTGCTGCCGCAGTAGCCGCTGCTGCCACAGCAACAGCTTCAACTTCGAAAAATTCACAGTCGAATTTAATTCGATTACCCGACATTCTGTCACCGTCCGAGCGACTTGAAAGTAAAACTTGGCGTCCAACATTAATGCCCGTTACAGCCGGCCCACCGCTAAACGGTCAACTGTACCAGACAGCCGATGGCCGAAAACTGCCAAGTCTAGTTCAAGTGCAGTCTGGCGGCAAGCCGTACTTGATATCGATTCACGATTACAATCGAATGTGTATTTTGCGACGTGAACGATTGCTGCGCGATCAGATGATGCATAGATCGATGCAACAACAACAGGCATTGGCACAACATTTATTACAAAAACAACAAATGCAACAACAGCAGCAGCAGCAACAACAACCACAATTACCATCTTATCCAAGTGGTCCAAGTAGCAGCAGCAGCAGTACTAAACCAACATCAACAGTAACAAGTGGATCAATACTGGCGGCCGCCACTGCATTTACTGAGTCATTACAAAAACAAAAAGTTCAAATTCCCAATAAAATTCTCGAACAAAATTCTGTGATTCCAATAAGTTCGGCAGCATCGTTTGCATCAACCGCAGCCAGTAGCGCCACAACTACCACATCAACCAAATCAAGTACGCTGGACTCTCTGCTAAAAGTACGAAAGAATCCATCAAATTCATTGTTAAAACAACCCGTACCGATCGCTCCGAAACCAATTTCTACAAATTCGATTTCGATCACATCAACCCCATCCATCTCGACAATGTTAAGTTATCCACCCACAAACCTGTTGAGTATCTCACATTCTAATATGCCACTGCCTCCATCATCTGGCCCAATGGGCCACCACAACAACAACAACAACACCCCACCGCTGGACGCTCTGCTCAAGACAACACAACAGGCCGCCAATAGCAGCATGTGGTCTTGGAGCGAATCCCTGCAGAATAACGGTTCGATTAATTTGGACAATGCAGCCGCATCGTTATTGTCGAAAATTCCAAAATCCCTAACGGTAATTCCGCAACAGAAAAATCCGCCATCCTCGTCAGGTGGTCGCGAGAGACGTTTATCAAAGCTATTGGATGACAATAATGGCAGTGTTTGATGTGGATTTTTTTGTTTGATTAGTGCGAGTTTGACCAAATGAGCTGTTTTCATTTAATTTGTGAGGATCATCTCTCAAAATGGGCCATAGAGTCAGTCAATACGGTTATCTAAATTTAAATTATTAATTAAGTGGTGACATCTAATAGTGTCGTCAACGAAAACCATGGTATCAGAAGGAAAATTCAGGGTAAAACAGTTCCTTTTCTCCCTCGCTTTGGAGTAATGGACACGATGATGATCTAATATCTTTATATTCAAGCATTGAATTTTCTACATAAAGTGGTTTGACATTTTCTTTCACTACAAAATAAATACATTTTGATGGAAGATCTGTGTATTCATCTATATAGTGACACAATTAGAGGAAAATGTCAGTAGCGACATCTTAGGGATGTTAAAACAAACATTGATTTTTGTATAGCAAATTCGATGTTTGAAATCTAGGATCTTTAAATTGTTCTAATGTAAAATTTCTTGTAAGTCATTTAAGCGACCTCCTTCAGCGATTATATTTTAGAAATTGTTCACTGAAGAATCTCATGACTTAAACAAAATTTGCATTCGAATGATTTACGCCGTCTAATCATTTTTCTATTTAACGTATTCCTCTTCCTATTAAAATGGCCGAGCAGTTTTTTTTTCAATCGGGCAATTCGCAACAAAAAGTTAATGCGGAGTATACAAATTTTTATATTTTTTTTCTTGATATGCTTTTCGTCACATCATTCGATTTATTGCCCCTAAAAAGTTCTGTTTTTTAATAACATTTATTCCAAAAAAATGTATTTATCAAAATATTGCGGTATAGTAAATTCGCCATTTTGGTTCATTGTGAATGGCATAACTTTGTTTTATGGGAACGGTGCCCTTTACTTAAATTTAAAATAAATTGTATACAAATACATTTTTAATGTTCGTCTTTCATTTCACGGAGAAATTGCGTATGATTACTTAAAAAAACACATGAAAGGTATAAATTTAAAAAATATACTGAAAAAAAGAAAAATCAACATGTGCTTGTCAAAACTCATTAAAGTTTTAATAAAACCTTTGAACGCAAAAGGACCATTGTTTGAAAACATAATAATTTTGTTAAATATTATCTATTTCATTTAATTGGACTGACCAAATAGAATGTGTTTTGAGCTTTTAGATTTTTTTAAATTTACTCTGTATAATTCGTCTCAGATGGTTAACGTTTAAGTTTTGAAATTATTTTTTTAAAACAAATTTCACATTGAACTCTGACTCTAATTTTAGATTGATAAAATGTGCTTAATATTTTGAACAAGCTTTTCGAGAAATTATAAAATTGGTTCAATTTATGTCAAACTCGCAATAAAATTTAAACAATTCGAAAAATCCAATCATTGATTTGTAAATATAGTGAATTAAGAAAATGAGAAAAGGAACAATAATAATAAAAAATAGGATGTATGATTAAAATTACGCCTAAAAATTTTTGTAATATAAAAGAACATGTATAAAATATAGTTTTAAAAAAGAAATATTTTATTATTCATAAGTTTTGTGTTTTATAAACAATTTTAGTATAAAACATAAAGAAGTTTTTTTCTTAATTTTAAAATAAATATTTTTACTGAATTTTTATTTTAAGTTCATTATTGATATTTAAAAAAAAACTTTTAAAATATATACAAGAGGAAGGATAATTTTTTTTCAGAGGATAGAAAATGTTCTCTTTACAAAGAATAAACAATTCTTTAATTTTCAATATTATTTGCAAATAATCATTTCCTTGTGTAAGGAAAACAAAAAAAAAACAAAATTATGAATCACCAAACTGTGCTAAAAAAAATGAAAATTTGAATACAAAAACAAAATTGAGAAAGCTTGTTGTGCCTTTTTGAAAACTAAAAACATACAAAAATATATAACTACACACTGCGATAGAGAACAAAAAAAAAATATTTAAAAAAAAAATTAAATAATCAAAAAATATTTTTCTAATAAAATAATTAAAAAATTGTTAAAAACCAATTTAAATTTTAAAACAAAAATAAAAAAAAATATTTTCTATAGAAATCACAGGCATAT